>JBCJKH010017390.1:0-22012 GCA_039877255.1 Loriculus beryllinus
CGATCGGCTACTCCCTGAGCACCTGAGCAAGACCTGCTCCTGGTCCACGGGCTGGTTATGCCTCTGAGGGGACACAGGCACTGCCTTTTCTGCCTCCACCTGAAGCCCTCTCAGGGGCTTCCAACAACAGCAAAATGCCACTGGCATGATCAGCCCTGGGTGTAAGAATTCTTTCTGTGCCTGGTGGAGGGAACTCCAAAGCACTAGAGAAGGGCACTGGGCCATCCTTGCATCCTATTTCTTATGGCTACTGCCGCTATCTGCCCAGGAGATGAGGACTGCAAACTCCCCGAAGACTGAAGCAGGATTTCCATCCATGTGATGAGCTGTAAGGGTGGCCCCTCCGGGAGCTGGAACTGCAGCAAAGAACCTCCAGCAGCTTCGGGCAGTCTTCCTCCCACAGCCCCTCCAAGTAATTCCACCAGTGAGTGCCTCAAGAAATTCCTCTTGGGTGCCTTCAGACTGCCAGCTCTGTCCTGGTGGCAGCCCGGAGCACTCTGGCAGTGGGGCACAGCTGGATGCTGCCTTATACTGCACTAGAGCATTGTGATGCTGCGTTGGCGGGTGGTGGCACTATGACACGGGTGTGACAGGACCCCCACACCCCTGCCCACCACAGCCCTGCTGCTGCCCCTGCCCCTTCGCCCAGTATCCCTTTGGAGAAAGGTCTTTGGGATTCTGGCCCTGAGGCACTGCCTGTGGCCAGGAAGCCCAGGGGAATGTCCTGGCCCATGGGGGCCGCACACTGGACACTGCTGGAGGGTGTCCCTGTAAATTAACCTGTATGTTCAGACTGCATCAATAAAGGTGTTTATACCACATGCAGTCACTTGACTGTGGCAATCTCAGAGGTGAAAGAAGGAGCGTTTGGTTACCTCTGCATTAATTTTGCAGGCAGGTAGAGCATATAGGATTTGCTCACCATTCCTTACCAATACACCAAGTGGTGTTTGCTACTTCACTGCTTATGGTGAGGTTTTCTTGGAAAGTAGAACAATGTAAGAAATCTCTTCTGCGTTTGTTACAGAGGGTGTTTACATACCTGCTGAGGTATGATGGCAGTAAAGTCTCCAAGTATAGGATGGATAGCAGTGTCAGTTATGCAAGCCTAAATGGCTGGTGTAACTTCAGAGCTGCTGTATGTTCAGGACTTGGATTCCCTCTTTGTGATCTTTTTCTAATTCTGTAAAGTGTATTTCCTGGAGAGAACTGGGTGCTGGTGTGCTCCAGGCATAACATTTCTTAGGGTTTCTGGTGTAGTTTTGTTTCAGTTCTCACTGTAGTGAGACACACAGAAATGAACTGTGTACAAACACACAAGGTCTTGCTACCCTTGTATACTGCTTTTATTTTGGATTTTGTGGTTTCTGTTTGAAAAGGGGAAGGGAGAAAGATAAGCAGGGCAGAAGAATTGCAATCTGTTTATAAACTTGCTACCCATTTTTTGTGTAATATAGTCATGTACAACCAAGGGACTTCGTGTATCAGTAAAAGAAACACGGTGAGTCTGCGTCTGCTCAAGAACAGCAATAGGTGAAAACCTATTTCTGAAAATAACTGGTTTATGTTTGAATTCACCCAAAAAGAGTTTGAATATTACTACTGTGTTACAACAACAATAACAATGCTGAAGACTCTTGCAAGAAAAGCCCTTTTGCCTGCTGTGCATATATAGTTCTTGTGCATTAGAACTATTGTAAAGCACAGATTATATGCAGTTAAACTACAGAATTTTCTAGCCCCCCACTAAGAGCGTGGAGGAGAAGAAAAGGCTGTTGTCACTCTCCACTTGGAAAAGAAGTTTCAACTAATGTATATAATGCTAAAGATTCTGGCTAATATGCATGCAAACTTTTTTCCTACAGACAACTACATAAAGGAATATTCTAAAATGAAACCAATATAAAAACCTTAACAAATACTGAGGTGGATAGGAACAGGCAGCCAGCTGAGAACACAGCAAGTTGCTAATGATATCCTTCAAATAAATGATTCATGCGCCAAGCCTTTTGCTATAATCTCACTCATAAAGTGTAGGTCTCTGAAGAGAAAGAACAGAAACAAATTGTGTTTTGCATCACTTGGCATCTTAGTATAATCAAAGCCCCAGACCCAGGTGAGTGTGCTATTGAATTGTAAAGTATTCTTATCCTTTTCCTAAAAATGTCTTTTCACATGTATCAACTTTGCAGTCCTTGTTCTGCTGCTTGAGCTCTGCTGCCATGCTACAGAGAAACTCTAAAGCTCAGTTCAAGCAAAATGTGGTCATAAATGATAATGACACCAGGATTTCTATGAAACTCACAACAGGATTAGAAGTAAAGTCTGAATTTGATACATGCTGCTGAGAAGTAAATCTTTGAAAGTACTCAAGTCCCAACTGTGATGTGAACAGTCATGATACTGTGTGGACAGGAAGGTAGATATCAACTGGGATTTTCAGCCGCATCTCAGAAGCCTGGCTTCCTAAAATCATCTTACTTACATCAACTATGGTGTGTTGTTCTGTGTGTTGATGATAATGTCTGTGTCTGTATAAGAAAAGAATACAACTTTCTCAGTTCTAGGTGAAAAGGAGCTGTTTCAGTATGTTTTAGTTTTCAACATGCTGCATGAAATTTAAGCACAAATTTAGTTTGTCTTGAATTCGAGTTTTTAACCTAATTCTGATCAGAAGTTTGACTGTGAGCCTGCACAGTTCAGCTTTATTCTGCACTACCTTATACAGCTGGCAGTTGTACAATTTGCACTACCTCATACAACTGTATGCGAGCCCATGAATCTGAAACTGTTGGTTCTGAGACCAAATCTTAATATTAGTTGCTGTGTTTAATGACAACTTAGCAAAGCGTGTCTCACAAATGTATCTATTTGATGTGTTTACCTTGCAGAGGGTTAGAGACAGAAATTTTACACCATTCCTTATTCTTTTTGTATGTTCAACTTGTCTTTTTTCCCTACTGTAATGTAATGACCAGTGACTCTTTCATAGTCAATTTGCAATAGGGCAAATGCCTTGCAAAATTTGTTGCTTTTTTTTTTTTTTCCTAGGCTTGCAAGTTCTGGTGTGTGCAATTTTAAGTGAATAACTGATAAATGGAAGAAGGTCTGGGGAGACTGAGCACCTTAGCAATGAAGTCACCATAGAGACTGACTATATTTTCTTTCCCTGTTTGAATTTGCATAAGCCGTTCAAAATAGTAATGCAGTCATGCTCAAATCAGAAGTGATTCAGATCCTAGATAAGTTGTTTAGAGGTGCTTCCATAGCAGAGTAAGTCCCATATGAATGCAACTTCATACCAATCCCCATGCTGCTTCTCTATCCTTGAAAGCCTCAGCAGTGGTGACCTGGGCTTCAGAGGCTTTCTGCTTCTGGAACTACACACTGCCTCCAAGCCCAAACAGGAGAAACTGCTCATTGAAAACAGAAGTCTTGCTAATTGCCCTCAACATTTGCAGTTAAGTTCTTTAGCTTAAGGGTCTCAGTCTCTTGCTGTAAGGCTGGTTCTTTTCCTACCATTTTAATAGCCAGAAATACATGAGCCCAGCAACAGCCTGTCCCAGAAGACCTGAGCCCTTCCTTGGCATTGGGGTGATACCAGCTCCATTATTGCAACGACAAAGCAGGAAGTGAATGGTAGGCTGCTTTGTCACTCTGGCAGTCTGTCTGGAGAGCTGTACTCCTCTGATGCCCAGATATGCGATGTTCCACTGCCCACAAAGCCATCTCACAGCAGATGAAGCAGCTCTCACCATGCCTGAACAGCCTGTGATGTGCTCAGATCTGCTAAAGTTGCAAAGTGTGAACAGAGGATTTGTCTAACAGAAAGAGTTTGGTAATTAAACACCGTGGTCATTACCTATATTATATAGCTCTTTTTTTTTTTTTTTTTTTTTGATGCTTTTTATGAACCAGATTAACCTTTTCATTGATTGGTCAGTTCACAGACTCTATCCCTTAGAAGCTGTGGAGTGTTTTGAAACCTGCAGTAATTCATGCGGCATTCATCATAGCATGTCCCTGGAGGAGACAGAACTGAGGAACTTTGGTTCCTCTGCTATGGTGAAAATATGAAAGGTGTATTTGTCTGCTTGCCAAAGTTTCTCTCTTGTCCTCTCCAAAACTTGGAGTATAGCCATGCTCAGGGCAAGATGTCTGAGTTTGCAGGCCTATTTTCAATTTCAACAGCAGTCAGTATCTCAGATTCATTAATAATTCAGTTCTTTCCTTCTCTTCAGAAATCAGGAACTTTTCCTCACTAATCTTAAAAGGTATTTTAGTCAATCTTATCCATTTTTACATATCCTGCTAGGTAGCAATACAGTGTTTGGTTATGTTCTGAAGGTTTGTTATTCTATGTTTTTCACTTTCAGCACCCTTTTAATTATGTATTAAGCAACGTGATCGTCCCTATTGAGTGTCTGGGTTTTTATTTACCTCCTCCCTTGAGAGAGAAATGTGTTTAGGAAGCTTCTTATTTTGGAAGTATGGGTCTTTTTCTGGTCTGAAATGAAGGAAAATGAGTGCTCTGTTCACCAGTGGTTTAAGTGCCAGCCTCCTTATGTGGGATTTCTCTGAGCTTATGGAAAAGGCCAGGCAGAAAAAGGCCGTCCTACTGTAAAGATGTCTGACTGTGGCAGTTTTACAGAAATGCTTTTCCCAGTCACCAGAGAGGACAGTGACTATGTCACACTTGGAAGAAAGATCTTTCTCGTCTCCTATCATTTATAGTTGATATCCACCCCTTAAAGCAGAAGTTTTTCCTGCTGTCCTGAATAAGCTTTCTATGTGGAATGACGTTCTCTCATACAGTTTCTATTACTCTCATCTACAAGGTCATCCGTTTTTTCCGATACAATTGTCTAACCCTATTACATCTCTGTAATGCCTCCCAGCTTCACAGGGTCAGCAAACTTCATCAGCATGCTCCAAATAATAAGAACATTATGTAAGATGAGACCAAAAGTCCAGTTGCTGAGGAACAGCCTGCTTTGTTTCCGACTAGGTTGAAAGGCCCTTCCAAGCCACCCTCTTTAGCCTTTTTCTTGCAGCTTATAATACTCATAGGCATTCCCTATCTTTTCCAGTCTAATTAACAACTTCCTATTTGTAGTAATTTAAATAATTTTCTGATGTTAGATCAGTATTTCCCTGTGTGAATGCTAATTATCTCACTGGAGAAAGAAATCAGTTTCATCTGATACTGGCAAATTCACCTTGTGTCTTGTCCCATTTGCTATTACTTATTTCCTCCTACATCTATAATGATTCTTTGCTTTAAAATTCACTTAAGTTTTGGTAAAAGAAAAGCCAAATAAATTACTTCATTGCTGCCAGCATAATTTACAGAACTTATGTTAAATACTTTATGCTTCTGTTCTCCAGTTAGGTAACACTGTTGACTCCACTTCCCATGTAAATCTGGCATACTGCCTTGTTGTTTTCCTGCAAACTCCAAGGAATGAATTGAGCTGTGCCTTCATTTCAAATGAATCAGCTTCTGCAAGTATTTCACTTCTGCTTGACTTGTGGGTACTTCACCTCTATATATTGTGCGTCTCATTCTTGCTTTTTCTTAATGCAAATCTGAACTAAATTATTGATGGTTTGGGACCATAGCTGAAATGCCTCTACCCTAAATGTCCCCCTGTGGCAGGGTGGATTGGCCTTGTAAGGATTCAGGAAAGCAGCTACACCCTGTAGGCACTGAGTCAGCAGATGGGATGACTCCCAGCTGGTGGATTTAAATAACATGTCTTTCAGGAGAGATTCCCAAAGGAAACTGAATTCAGGGAAAGCCTTTACAGGTGGAGGAAGCTCTCTTTCTCAACTCCAACCTGAATGAAGTTTTTGAGCCTGAAATCAACCACGGGCTGCTGCTTTTACCTAGTTTTAGAACAGTATGTCAAACACTGCTTAGATTGGTAGGTGGCAAGAGCCATGTGATGCCCTTTCCCAGCCTTAAAAATAGGAGGGTGATAAAGAAGGAAAAGCTTGGTTTAGAGAGGAGAAACACATGAGGACAGATGCTGTCTCAGTTTGGGAATGTGCCATTGTGTCTTTATGCCAGTCTCAATGAGAGACAGTAAGTGCATCTGTGCCATTAAAAATAAGTCTGCAGTTCACTCTCTTTTCACAATTGCATAAGTAGAAGCTGGAATCTGTTCCAGCACATAACCACTAGAGACTGTATCTTTCCTAGTGCTCTGAAGTCCCACTCATGCAGGCATAGTTCTGGGCAGAAGTCTGTAGTGCTTCACAGTGAAAAGTCTTATGTGAGTGCAGCATAGTACCTTGAGAAGCTGTAAAACCTACTTCTGTTTGAATAATCTGAGATAAACCAAGCTTTTATCTTACCTGTGATCTACTTAGAGTGATAAATAAGAAATGAAAGTTGTTTGGGATTTTTTGCCCAATGTCTTGGTGGAGAAGGGTGTGGGGAGGGACAGTCTTTTTTAATATCCCTACTAGGAGGGGAAAATTGAGCTTCTTTCTCATCAAAATGAGCATTAGATGGGTATGTGCATTTTCATGGTACTGCAAGCACATCCAAAAGACCTGCAGGATCTTACCGCAAACTTCTACTCGCAGAAGTGAAAAGCTTCAGTGACATAGGGTGATATACAACATGATAAACCTAGGTTGTGCTGCTGATCTGTGCACCTTGCCCAAGGAGAGCAAGTTGCAATTACTTAACAGGCTAATTGTAATACTACAATGTCGTTTAGGAAGGCCAGTGAAGAATGTGTTTATCACAGTGTCCTGGGTTCAGGTATCAAAGTGAATTAAGAAACAAATTAGACAAAACATTAGCAATGAGACCAGGAAGTTGGCCAAAGTGGTGGAGGGTAGCACCTTATTTCTGTGAAATATACTGTGAGATTGATTTGTAAGACTACAGCTCTGTAAGCTACAGCTCTGAATAAACTCTGGCTCTCTATGGGGATCAATGATTTTACTTAACAAAGTAGCCCCTTCCATTTTGTTTTCTCTTCTTAATCTGTATCTAGAATATGAAATGAAGGACAGAGTGTGTATGTTCCCCATGGGCAGACATCAGAATAATCATTGAATATTTCTTATTACATGCAAAGAGTCTCAGCTACCACCTACAAAAGAAAAACCAAACAACCTATTCTAATGACTCCAAAAGCAGTTTGGCACCTTTGAGGCCTGCAGAACACAGAACTACTTATTTTAATGCTGAGTTAAACATCAAGACTCAGAATAGGCACTGAATAACAAAAGTCTAGCAAAGTGACCTTTTTTGTCAGCAGGCTTACTCTGCTTGACTGAGCAAACTGGACAGTCAGAGTACTCTTTCACTAAAGAATATTGGAATAAAAAGTGTAATGAAGATGGCAAAAGGCTGCAGTCCTGCATGGAGTATGTGCATGAGAACAAATTTGCAAAGAAGTGATAAAATTTCTAGAAGCTTTCTGATTTTGGAGGGGAAAATACTCAGTGGACTTGAAATTACTTGAGATTTCTAGGCCAAATAGACCTCCAAGACGGAGAAAAAATGTTTTGCTAGTCTTTTGTAAGGGTTTAATACATCAGTACTTGACAAGCTAAGAAACCTCACACTGTGGCCCATCAGATATTTTCTTTGACTGTAAAAACAAAGTAATCCACACAAGGTAATACTTTAGGTATAAATGCAAGATTTGTAATAAAACAATTATACACACTCAAGTACAGAACAGGGGAGGTGAGCTGGATACATACTGGCAGCTGACCTGCCCAGAGGAAAATTTGCCCTGCTAAGACAGAGCTACTTCATTGTAAGTTTTTAATCATAATATTGCAGCATTCAAAATCTCAAACATCTTGACTTTCCTTGACTGTGTCTGATAGATGTACACATGACTTTTTCTCCCAATATTCTGTGTGTCTCATTCTTTTTGAGGCCTTAGATAGAGAAAGACAAACTTATTTTAAGCTGTCCTCAGTCCTTCTGTTGAATGGTGATCAAATAAGGTAGAAATACTTTGTGTGAATGTATGGAAAATGTTTTTTCATTGTGTGATGAAATGGTCACTTGGTTTATTCTAATCTGCAGCACCTCAGAAGGAGCCCTGCTGATACTAGGTTTCTCTTGAGTTCTACAAGGAACAGTAGCCTTACTAGAAACATTGCTATCTCAGCTTTCTAGAAGTGCTGAGTGTTTCAGCCTGTACTTTGTATTCAGGGCCCAGTATGAAAGCTCAGACTCGCATCAAAACTCAGCTATGGTCCCCAGCTGTTCTGAGTCATAAACCATACCCATTTCTGGAACCATATTGCAGAAAAAATTGGTCAAGTTTCATTAAAATTTAGCACAACCTTATCATAAAGCTGTGGCTCCTGGTGAATTATAGCTGAATTGTGGAGCTGTGCTGGGACTGTCAAAGCAGAGTAAAAGGAGCTCGGGAGGTGCAGTGCTTCATCTGTTAGAACATATGCTGCAGTTAACTCTAAAACTTAACTGCAAATTTTTGTTTCTGAATAGGCTGAGGGGAGCTACCTCAAAAGCCACTATGAATAAGATCGAGAGATTTCTGGAAAGAGTTGTCGCAGGCAGTCCTGTTTAGGGGCAGACGTGGAGTGAGGTTTGCAAGTGCAGATGACAGCATGATGAACTGCTGCTTTATTCACTGAGCCTCTGTTGAGCGTTAGCTGGACAAGGATGTTCAGGTAGGTGTTTCTTACATCTGCCTTATAATGGCAGATTTTCACAGCTGTTGAGACATAAACCATTTAGCTTGATGGTCACAAGGAAATTATGACTGGATCCATTTCCTTGCTTTTCAGTAGCTCAGACCACGTGCAAAGTGGGTGAGTGTACACAGGGGCAATATAACACTTTGTGTGTATAGGTGTAGGAGATGTGTTTTTTCTGAATATGCAAATCACTTGATGGAAGGCAATATTTGTTATTCACATTTGCATATTACTTATGAGGCTATGCACTTAAAAAGAAGCATGCCATTTTTCTCTGCTGTCTGAGAGTTGCTCAGTGTAGTTGGGATGTCTATAGCTCTGGCATTAAAATGACATCTCTTTTATCTCCAACTATTTGCATTCACAAAAAGCATAGCCCTAATGTGGTGCCATTTCCAAAGGCCTGATATGGGGGCTGCATTATAAAACATTTTCATAAATATTAAGTTTCATAAAATCAAGTATTCCCCTTGACAATATTAGGATTTCAAAAGAGTTTAGAAACCCTGTTTTTCATTCAGTGCAAAAGTATGGCTTTGTTGCAAAAGCCAGATAAAAATTGACCTATATTTCACATACCTTTTTTCTGAAAGTTGACAAAGGCAATGCACTCTTGAAGCTGATAAGAACAGGGTTTAAACTTTTTGTGACAGTCCTCTTTGCATAGGTTTTGAACCTCAATGACGCTGATAAAAACTGCTGTACTTTGAAACAGTTAGTGTGATGAGCTGTAGTTTAAAAGAAGAATAAATCCTGTTGTTTATTACTGACAAATTATGGGATACTGTCCTGGTTAACTTCTACAGGTAAACAAACAATAACCTAAAACTACAGCCTACATTTTTCCTTAGCCAAGATATGATCTGCCTAAAATTATAGGAAAACCATAAAGTTTCTGAAATCTTTGTTGTTATCAAGAAGAAAGAGAGAAAATCAGAGTTCACAGTGAATCAAAATAAGTTGAACCCCATTAAAATGAAGTATAGTCCTGAAATGAATCTGATTTACTTGCATGGCTGTAGGGCTCATGTTTTAACCTGACCTAATACTACACAAATGTTTTAGTAATTCTAATTCATGAAAGATCACATAATCATACATTTCTTTATTTATATCAGGAGTTAAAAGTAAACATAATAGCCTTAAAATATCTTGGGTATGTTTCTAAAGATTTGCAAGATTCTCTCATATGTAAATACGTTTGGACGCAGGCTTTTCATTCTTGCCTTGATCTTTTGTACATCTGGTTCAATCTCACTTCTATTTTTCAGAAGAATAACAGTCTCCATCTCTTACAAATGGCATTTCTTGAAAATGCCATTGGCTTCAGGTGTTCTTGTCATCTTGAGATCGGTGAACTGCACATGTAATTAAATCATAGTGAAGCAAGGAAGATAATCTGCACAGTCAACAAAATCTACACTCTACAGCTAGTGAGTCTGTATGTGCGGAACTGAGCCAAGCATCTGTGAGGATGGGCTGTCTTACAAGGTCAGTGCTCCCTGACAGCCTGATAAAAACTATAGGATCGTGTCCACTAAGTAACAGCCTGTGTTATAAAACGGGATGCTGATAGCTCATCAGGAAGGAAAGTCTCATTTTAAAGACTGAATCAGAGCTCCAGTATATTGCTGTTGAGTTGTCTCTTTCAAGGTGCCACAGTCTGTATATGGAGTATGAGCTGATTATATGCATAAATTAGGTATGGCAGTGAAGTCTCTAAAGACACAAAAATTGAATCAGCACTTCTACAACCTTAAAAGCAGTTATAGGTGGGAACTGGAGAAGTGTCAAAAGTAAGGAATAATAGATACAATATGCTTGATTGAGTCATATCCTACATTTGGAAGTTTTTTCTATTTAGTGTAATTGCACTATGCCATGAATTTGAGCTCATGTTGCAAAAAGGGAAATACCTTGAAGGATGTTGTTATAAAAAATTTGCATTTATTTTTAATAGCTCTGCCTTCAAATGAAGGTTTTATGGAAACCGTAAGTCTTGTGATTTGAAAACTTTTTTTTCCCTAATGCCATTCAAATCCTGCCATCCAACAAAATCAGATTTTGTTTGGTTTTGTTGAGATTTTCCACCTGGTTTTAGTAACTAAGTGAAAATCAGACATCTTTAATTAGCAAATATTTTTGTTTTACCTTTTCAATTAGTCTAGATTCTCTAGCCTTTTCTCAAGCTCTCTTTTCCTATCCCACCCCAACCCCCATGGACTGCTGTAGTCATATATTACTGCTAGTCACTTAAGGGAGACTAGTTTTTCAAGCAGTTCATAGAATAAATAATGACAACAGAGCCAACCTGGTGATGCTACATGAAGGCAATGGCCAATTTTCTAAAGCAAAGCTAATGCTGAATTTGGCAGTTCACAGGTTGTTGGATATCTCTGGCCTCTTCCACTTGTGTGTAATCCTGAATTCCTCACACATAAGTGAAGTCTCTTCTAACTGGTCATGTTTATTTTCTTTAGTGGGTTTCTAACAAATCGTGTTTTCTTGTTTGGGGTTGTTTGGTTAGTTGGGTTTTTTTTTCTGATTAAATTTAAATGAAATGTTCCCAAGCTGGAAGAGAGAATACAATACATGAAAGAGCAGGAGAAGGCTGCAGCCAGTTGTTCTTAATGTGCCGCACTTTATCACAAGATTTGTTTTGACTTGTTAAATAAAAACCAAAATGCTTTTTCTCCCTACAAGTACTGCAGTCTAAGAATAAACTAAATATCAATTAATTAAATAAGGCAACAAATAAGGAAGAACAAGGATAAAATGCTAGTCAAGGGTGAAATTTGATCTAATTATCAGGCATAGGTGCATATTAAAATATAGTGTGTGGGTAAAACCTACTGGTAACTTGGAGCTGCAATGCAAATACTCAGTTTGCTTTGCCAGCCTGTGTCTCCTCATTAGTCTCTTCCTGCTTAAAAATGGAGCAAATCCTATTCATCAAAGAGAATACTGTTATATTCTGTGCTTAGGCATATGTATTGTTTTTGATACCACAATGAGGCTTATTTTTTTGTGAATACTGAAATCATACTTTTTTTTTTCTTTTCCAGATGCATGCTGTTGAGCTTAGTTTATTACCAGGGAAAGGCTTTCAGGTTATTTTCCATTTCAAAGAAAAGGGGAAACATTTTATCTTCAGAATTGACTGTTCTCTAGCAAACTTTGAGAGTATATCTGCACACATTCAGTGTGTTGACATTACATTAAAAAAAAAAAAAAGAAAGCTAGGAATTTAAAGTAGATCCAATTCAGAGATGTGTGTATGTATATTTGAACACTTGGAAATCATTAATTTTTTGGTGGGAATGGGTAAGCAGGTAGTTAAATATGATCAAGGCTTCGGATGAGTATCCAAGACTGAAAGCATGATCAGGACTGATCCAGAATTATTTAAAAGATCATTAAACTGTGGCCCAAAAGATCCTTAGTCATAGATGCAATCTGCTCTGCATTCAGAGCTAAAGGAATAACAACTGATCTGGGTGCCCGTTGCTGCACTGGGAGCATTGCTGGTGAGGGCTTCTCCTGCCTCTTCTTAGCACAGCATTACACAGAGGAACCGGAGGAAAGTGGCTGTACCAATATAAATCAGTCAAAGCAGCACAGAACTGGTAGCAGATCACAAGCACAGTTTCTGGATTTCCTGACAAGGATTTTCTCACCCTTGAAAACCATATTCCATAAGAAAACCTTGTCTTTTCTCAGGAAAAGAAAAAAAAAAAAGAAAAAAAAATGAAGAAGAAAAAAGGAAATAACCCTTTAGTATTGTTTTTGAATTGCCTTTCAGTCCAGCTCTGACTTGATGCTTCTTTCACTTTAATGTGTGAAGGAATAATAGTCTTTGATCTCTTAGAAGGATGTGCTTCCAGGATTACAAGAACATCAGAATAAAACTTGGAAAAGAAGCTATTTTCAAACCATTCTGCGTAGCTAGCGCTTCACCAGGTTATTCATAACAGGTGACTTTTTTTTCTGAGGCAGAACCATTAGCTGTGTCTGAGTTTCTACTCTCCTTTCTGCATCTGACACAAATATAAATGAGAAAGGATATTTCTGAAGAGCAAATAAACCAAAATAATCCTCTCCAATCCCATTGAGAGTTGTGGTTTTCATATGAGCAACTTATAGGAAATGAGTGCTTCACTTCTTCTCCTAGCTTCAATGGGAAAATTCCATTCAGTTTTGGGCTGGCTTAAGTCTGAGTGCTCTCTGCAATAAAAGAAGCATGATTTAGGTACAAGATTCTCTTCAAGCAGGTGCCACATCTTCCTTCTCCCTGACTCTTCAGCCTCCTGGGGGTTTAGTGCCCACTGCGAAGCTGCTCTCTGCAAAGAGGCTGATGATGGAAGTAAATAACACTTCGGTTTCTCTGCCACTGTGAATTGTCAGGTACAGAAGGAAAAAAAATGTCTGTGGAGGGATAGCACAGATTTTTCCTCTGGCCCTTAAATCCTTACCTAAGCTCCGTTGCTAGCAGTAACATGGCAGGTCCTTGCCCAGCATGTTGACCCACCAGAATGTAATCGTCTTCTGGCAGGTGATGTCAACAACATTTGGCTGTCCAGAGAAGGACAATGGTGCCAGCACAACCCTGCTAGTCACCTGCTGAACCAGTGAGCAAGCAGTCCTCTACCCTGCAACATAGCCAGGGTTGCTCTGCCTGTGAGGCACAAGTTCAGTTTCTCGTTGACCAGCATACCTAAGTCCTTCTCTGCAGAGCTGCTTATTCCTTTCCTTTACCCTCGACATTTTCACAATCTCTCCTCTTCACAGTTTTCTGGAGATGGGCCATGACCTATGAGCATGAGACAGCAGAAAGCCTCTCCTCTTGCTAATAGTGAGTCACAAATATTGGTAACCATTTGCTGGGTATTTGCCACCTGCAAGCCTTCCTGCAAGTGACAGGGAGGGGGCTGCAAGAGACCCACAATAGCAGGGTATTAAGGAGCCCGAAACACCACTCCTGTCTGCAAGTGCCAGAATAGCTAAGAGTGTGGTATCTCTTACCTTCAAACAGAGCATGTTAGGGAGGCGGTGGGAGAATGTGAACCGCAGGATCTTCCCTCAGTACTACTCTATTCTGTCTTATTTTTGGCATGATCCAGCTTCAAAAGTTTCCAGTGGCTTTTAAAACTCTCTTGAAGCAATTGTTTCCACCGTTTCTAGAGTATTGGCTCCCTGCCCCTTGCTCTGACTTTGCAGAATAAAAGTGCCTCTGCGGGCAGTGCCGGACAACATGCTGCTCCAGCAGCAGTTGTGTCTGAGAGCTGGTTTATGGCAGTTAGCATGGAATGTCACGTCTTCCAGGTCCTGCATGTGTACAGGTAGCATAACTGAAGAGGAAATCTGCTTAATGTCTCAATCCACAGGCAGCACAGCACGCCAAGTTAACAAGCCCAGGTGTCAGTGTTAATAAAGCACCTATGAAAGGAGAACACTTTAAATGGGACGCTGATCCCACAAAGAAAATCTGTCCAAAAGTCTGTTTATGTAATCCTGAAAAACAAGCACAGAGCGTGTCTTCTTCCATTTGGCAACTCTTATAGTGAAAGCTTTGTCTCTGTAGCTGGAGTGGCGTTTGGGGAGCTGTATTGCTGCAATACTGAAGATAGTGCTAGTGTGTCTAGTGAAGCTACGGCACGTTCATATAGACAGCAGGAGAGAAATGACGGGTACCATGGAAAAACAGCTGGCTTCTTGCTGACATATAACATCACACAAAAGGGGTTAACGTGAGGCACTATGCTGCATAACCATATCTGTGTACAGCAGGCTGAGGAAAACAACCTGGAGGAAGAATAATTCACCTTCTTGGAGTTTGCATTTGCTCCAGCTGGGAGCAAATTTATTCTGCAGAAATTTCATTTCACCTGCAACATCAGTGCTGAACCTTGCAGCAGGGTGCTGGTGTTGGGAGTGATACAGTGAAGGCTGAACACTGAGATCAGTACTTATGTTTCAGAGTCCTGTGTACGGCCACAGCATTCAGAGTGTGCTACAAACAGTGCAGGAGTATGGAAACACATGTCCTGTGCCAAAGAGCTTAAAATCATTATAGCTACAGGAAATGGAATGAGGAGAGGAAAAATGGGCTAGGTATTTTGTGAAGTGGTGAGTGTTTACACTGGGGAAAAACAAGCTTCCTTAATGTGACGAGTCATGAATGCAGAATTGTTGGCATCCAAAATTATTGGTTTCAGTTATGTACAAGGACCAAGATTAAAATACATCATATTTCTGAGAAAAAAAAATGAAATACAAAAAGAAACATTAGCAATGAATTTAAACAGTTCTCACTGTTTTTAGCAAGGGACTGTGGGCTTTTAAATAAAGAGCTAACACACTGACAAGAAGTCAGATCATCAATATCAGGAAACAAAATATTTCCAATTTGACAAACAACAACAAAATGCCTTAAACTTAAACCCATAAGACCTGAACTTTAAACTTGGATTAGACCTGAAGCAGCAAATCAAACGTGATGTAGGATGTAAGCTGAGCCAGCAGCCTGCTGAGCTGATGCACTGCCTGAAGGGGAGGCCAATGGTGCTCATGTCATGTATAATACAGGCCAAACAGGCTATGGACTTCTAAACGAGAAGAATATGCTAACCCAGAGCAAGTCAGACCACAGTGCTTTACATCAATTTGAATTGTCAAAGTCTCACTAGAATTTTCCTATAAAGTATCAGAAGCAGGTTGGCTCCCAGGCCACAAACTCAGCATATTGTGGCTCACATGGTAAAAGGACTGTTGACTGCACAGCTGCTAGGGAAACAGTAGAGCAGGAAGCTCCTTCCACAAAGCAGTTAAAAGAAATAGTCGAGAATTAACATTTAAAATATATATGCAAGCAAAAGAAGTGTGTAAATAAAGTGTGACACATTAAAGCACAGCCTAGCTCCATGATTGTTGGTAGAATAGGGCTTTCTCCTCTGCAGCTGTGGAGGAGCCAGTTTACTGTTGTTGCTGTAGTAGACTTTCAAGGTGCAAGGGGCCTGCAATTGCAAGTGGAAACCATTCTTACTGGTGAGGATAGGTGCCAGCCACATAGGAGCAAGGCCTTTACCTTACAGCTATTCCTGCTTCTAACTCTGGTCTCTTATTTTTTCAGAAGGAAAGCTGAGTCTCAGGGTAGCAGCCACACTGACATGACAGCCCCTATAGCCTGCATATCTACAGATGCCCGGCAGCAAGCATGGTCTGTGGGGCTCAGTATGTGTGTGCCATGGGGCAGAAGGCTTTTCTCCAAGAAAAGCACAGGGTTAGGTGCAAATTTGGATACAGTTATGTATGTACACTAATTGCTTCAGAGACACTGGGCTGCTTAAAATGTTGTGTTTCAGGCAATACTTACACTACTTGTGCCTTCGGCAGGGATTTTCTTTTTCAGAATTCCTGTGCCTGGTGCAAATGATTTTTCAAAGTCTTTGTCTTTACAACAGTCTAGCTGAGTCCAAAGTAAGCCCGACAAGCAATGGCTCAGTCAAACAGAAAATCTAAAAACAGATTCTTGGAGAAAGGCATGTCTTAAGCCTGTCCTTTGCCTTGTATCTGTTTTCTTTCTCCAAAAGGTGCAGCTCTAGTACTGCTTTGTTGTTGAATCAGAAACTAATGAATTCACTCTGCTTTTCTGTTTATGCTCTGATGGTTCAAGAGAAGTTGGAATTCCCTAAAAGCACAGAAACAGAAGTAGTTTACAGAAGACCTGGCTAGGGTTTGAAATTCAGCATTTACCACTTCAGATAATTGCAGAAATTTGCAGTTTAATTTAGACAAAGACATCATGGCACAACTGCAGCTGCAGAATGCCTCTTAACAGAGTGCTTTTAAGGTAACAGCTTCACTTTTTTCCTCCTTCTCAAAGAGAGGCCACACACAAAACCACAGAAAAAATTGGCATCTTTGCTGCTTGGTATTTTTCACTAGGTGTCCGATGCTTTTAAAAGGTCATAGTAGGGTATTGCTTATTAGATGTACCAATCACAGCAAACTTTTAAAACTAGCTTATGTTCTCTGGATGCTTTTAAAGTTTCTGCTCAAGTGCTTTTGATGTTGTGCAGTATTTCACGGACTACGAATACCTGAGGTTAGAATTGCCATACTTACTGGCTGATACCTTCTTTCTGCTGCAGAGGGGATGATTTAAGACACAAAGGATGGTGAAAGGTTTTCATCTAGAGAATACTTGCATAAAAAATAAGTCACAGAGGTGACAATGAACAGACAGGATTAAAGGACACGCAGAATTGCTCAGAAATGCTACTTAAAAGATAGTGATAACCGACTAATTAAAAAAGCAGCAAAGCATTAAAGGATCATGCAATCAAAAGCTGAAAAAAAGAAATATTTCTTGACAAAAAAGGGGGAAAAAAGGGAAAAAAACACCCCAAAACAACAAAAAGCACCACCAACCCTCTCCCCCTGCCAAAAAAATCCAAAACCCACCAAACCCCAAAAAAACAACAACAAAAAACATCGAAACCTCCCAAAATACTACTACTTGTACAGGAAGAGTAGGTTCTTTCTTATGACAACCAAATGAAGTTTTGACATTTCTATTTTGCCCTATGGCCCCCCAAAACCAAAAAGCATTCCCAACTTCCCTGCCTGGGCAAATATCATTCCTGGTTACTGTTCTTCAAAGGAGTAATGACCACATGTAGTCCAGGCCCTTAATTATTCTCCACATCCAATTCCCATTTCTTTCCCACCTGCTCTGTTTCATGGTGTATACGCATACGGTCCCTAATTCTTACTTAAATGCAATTACCTTAAATTCTGGGAGAATTATGGTTCTTTGTAAAAGGCAGAGGAAAATGGGACTTTGATATTTGCTTTTAAAATGGCTGTGAAGTTAAACATGTGCAGCCCTCAGATTGCTGGCTGGTACTTGAGTTGATGGGATTTTTAATGAACTGATCCTTTGCAAAAGTCAGTGTTTTTTCTAAGGCCAAACCAAATCAGTGTTGTCTTCTCAACTGGTGACTAGTCAAAAGAGAAAATGACAGATTATGAGCCATTTCATTGTCTTTCCCAGATTTTCTACCTTTACCTCCCTGGATGACCCTAGGCCTTCCAGATCCATATCTTTAATTGAATTACTTCCTTTGCTTATGGCCACTGCTTTCCAACATACCTATTATTTCTTTGGTATAATTTCCATCAGGAGTCCAGCTCCAAAATCAAGCTTTGCTAAAAAGAAAGTATCTTTACTTGACATTGGCTTTCCTCTAGAAACTCGCTTATGAAAAATTCTAGCAATAACTTTAAACCTTTAATATTTCTGCTCTATTTGTCTGGGTCAAAAACATTGTGAAGAAAAATTGCCATTTTAAATGTAAATCCATGAACATTTATCTTGTAAGTTAGAAGAACTCAAAGAAATGGAGAAAACACATCTCTTTCAAAATAGAAAAAAAAAAAAACCCTAGAAAATTCCTACTAGAAAAAGTACTACGGTGCAAAATATAAAATTATTTTTAAACTAAAATCGTAGGAATTTGAATTCCGTAAATGTAAATTTAAAAGCAGGCTTTATTATGCCTTTGCATAAACAGCATATGGCTCCTTTTCTTAGCCATTCAAACAGGACAAGAGTTTCCAATTCATGTGCTCACGTCAGTCAGTCGCTGCTCAGTTCAGCACCTTGCGAAGTTCAAGAGGAAGTTTAGATTTGAGATTTTGGTTCAGATTTTGAAAGTAAGATTGACCCAGCCAGCTATGGAAGTGCAGGCTGCTCAGCTATCAGTACTTGTCATTTTCCTGTGTTCTGAGTTTCATCAAAGTACTGAAAAGACAAAAGAGGCTGTTTGCTGTGTGCCATACAGATGCGGGTCTGGGTGCAGGCACCCATTAAACCTCATCCGTTTACTGAAGGCTCTTATGCTCACAGCCTTGTAGCAGAAATCAGAGAATTCAAAAAAGACCCCCGCCGTGTTCCTCCAGCTTTGACTGTTTTCCTTTTTTATTCTATTCAGCAGAGCTTCACAAAAGGGTGACAACACTCCACTAGATAAATTAATTTAGATTCTCACCAGAAAGCTGGCAAGGAGTACCAAGGAAGAGAAAGGACTGCAGAAGGAGTGGGAAGGCCACCATCTGCACAGTGAGGTGGCTGGTGCCAACTGCATCCAGGGTTAGGTGATGGAGAAGGGGTGACAACTGTTCTGTCTGCATGGCTTTTGCTGTTTTCTGAGCTACAGTTGGGACTTGCATTTGGAAGTTGATGAGACTGCTAGGCAGAGAACCTCAGACTGAAGCACATGGCTGGAATTTGTCTGGGGTATAATCTGTAGTGTCTAAACATGCACGTTGCAGTGAATTACATCAGTCTTGTCCTCTGACTGTGTTTATTTTAGTGAGTTGGAGGGTTTAATGTTGTTAAAAGATCAAAGAATGGGTTACTTCCTCATGCTTAACTTTCATCAGTTTGTTATCTGTCTTTTTTATCACAGCAATATTTTCCTAATCTGGAGAATTCAAGACTGTAACGACGTGTAGGAAATATCAGGATCTTCCCTCTGTATAACCCCATTCAGTCACAAGGAATCTGCTATCAACTGGAGATTGCTACCATCACATCTTTAGTTCAGACACAGGCTGTTGCAGAGGAGATACAGACTGTGTTCTCCCACAGTCTATTTACTTTCAGCTTCTTTTGTTGTTCCCTTTTATTCAAAATAAGTATTTTTGAATGTAAATATAAGATTAGGACTTTTATGTGGAAAATGTGATTAGTGAGTGTGCGCCTACCAGCACGCATATTATTTTCATTAATCAATGGTGACAGTCATTTTGTTTTCATGCATTTTGGCAATCCATTTGCTCTATTCTGAGAGATTCGGTATCTAAGGAGTTTGCTGGAAAATAGAATTTCCCAAGAAGACACTGGAAAAACACATTCTTTCAACCAGCTAAATGCTGTCATTGACAGTTAGTCTCACATTGTATGCAAACAATGTGTGAAAGCACAACACAGTCTCTCTTCCCCCTCTTTTGCTTGGTGAATGCTCATGGGGATGTTGCATATATTTCAAGATGAGGTTTTCTTGCCATAGTGTTTAGCTCTACAAAGCAGGTTTCTGACTTTTATCAGAAAAACATTTTTATGTCCTCTAATAAAAAACAAAACCAAACAAACCCAACCAAAACCAGCAAAAAACCAAACCAAACCAGGCAAAAAATAAACCAAAGCACCAAATCAAACCAGAACAACAACAACAACAAAAAAAAAAAAAAAACCCATATAAAAAAGAATAAAGAAAGAAAAGGCAACACAAAAAAACCCTAACCAACAGTGAAATTTCAACTAGCCCAGGTGCATCACCACTTTTAAACTAAGACTGTTTTCTTGCTAGAGAAATATCTCTGACTTTATGGCTGTGTCATTTGGCTATTGGCCTAAGTAAGCATATGTATAAATGATGTATCAATGGTAGATTTCTTCTTGATGAAAACCAGATGTTTGACAGCATTGCCTTAGCATCACTTCTTGATAATGTTAATCACAAAGAAATGGAATTTGTCTTTTCCAGCTGTAGCCATCAAAAGTTGTTACAGGTCATTTACCCAGGCTCTTATCATAAACTATGCAGGCACTTCTCAAGAATAATCTGTTCAGCTAAGGAAGTACACTGTACATGGCAATAGTAGATATCTGACTTTAACATGGCTAACCATAAATGAGGTTATTCTTCCTTAGTGTGAATGACCAAGTAGCTTGGTCATTCTTAAAGTAGCTATTTATGTACCTAAGATACAGTTTTTCATTCATTTCTCTACCCAGCTGGAGCAGTTGAAAAGTCACATAGGGCTAAAGCTGCAAGAGGATTCACCTTCTGGGTTTCTGTGACTCCAGTTCACAGTTTGAACCCACAGTCTTGAATCTGGTGTTTAAACTGCAACAGCTTTGGATGACCTTCTCCCTGGGAAAGCTGGCACTATGGCTGGACATTTCCAATAGCTTGAGCATTGAACTTGTAAATAGGAAATGTTTCAGACAAAAGTTTCTATCTTAAATCTTACCATTTTTCTGAATCACATATATCTTCACTTGAAATAGAACTCCAGATGTTACTTAGACTGATTAGCATAGTGGTCTGGATTACCAAATCACTTCCCAGAGCTGGGAGCCTAAAAGACTCAGGAGGCATAATTCTTTTTTTATTTAAAACATCCATCCCTGAGGGAGTCCTACTAACAAAACTAACCTCAGCCAGGCGTGAATTTGATGACAAATAGTGCATGAATGAAAAATATTTACAGGTCTTATGGGACTGTATTCAAGTTAGTGCTTGAGGATCTGAAAGGTGGATGTGTTCTTGCTGCCCAGTGATTTCACACCTGTATAAGAGAGGGCCATGTTCAAGAGTCAGGCTGGGAGTACTATATCAGCTGATGCCTCGTGGCTGGGAGGTTTTGTGTATCCCATAGCTAAAGACAGCAAATCTACTGTGAATTAGCTCATCTTTAGGATACTCTGTACTACTTACTGGATGGAGTAAGCATGCACATGTTCTTATGGTGACGAAGGGATACTCAATGTCATTCTCCTCTTTCTTTCTTTGTATATTAAAACAAGTACAGCTTCCAGCACTGTTTTGGCTGCGCACCAAATGTACTTATGTATGCGTTTCCTAAAGAGTGTGCAGAGGATGGCTGCTAGTTCTGGTTCACCATGGCCAAGAAACATTTAAATTGAGGAGCCTGTCCAATTTGGGGGATTAAATACATTCACTGAGCCTGTGAGATAGAGAAACTGCTCTGGAGTTAAGCAGAAGAAGAACTTCAGGGAATTTGTCAATGAAAATGCAAAATATCCTTTTTTTTCTTTCAGCTTTCTCAATGAACCAATCGGAAAACCTGGGGAGAGCTATCCACGGACACCATGTTGTCTCTTCTCAGGGACTTGCTCCTTCCACTTTCTAATAACACTGAAGTATTAGGAGAATAAATTCTTAAAGTCACAAGTTTAAGATCCTGTGGCAGTGGGAGCTCCATAAATGCTAAGAAATATACAAAAGAAAAAAGCCTCGAGCCCTCACTTCACCCACTCTCAGCACTGCTTTATAGCATTAGGTGTATCATTTATGACAGTTTTCGAATGACTGTTCTGTTATAAAGATAGAATATTAATTCTAAATCCAAAGTGTATTTTGGCGTCACTCACACATATTGAGACCTTCTTGCGCTTTAGATGAGAAACAATAAAATGGTGAGACACTGGCACAGGTTGCCCAGAGAAGCTGTGGCTGCCACATCACTGGCAGTGTTCAAGGCCAGGCTGGAT
>JBCJKH010017391.1:4067-15287 GCA_039877255.1 Loriculus beryllinus
TAGTATCTCATTGACCTTTTTGTTAATATTCACAAGTTTAGACAAATCTTGAGTTGTTTTAGGGCTATAATAATGGAGTAGCAATTCTCCAAGTGCATATGTATTAAAAAGTTATGCAGATTTAAAATCACTTGTAATTAATAATTTAGGAAAAGGAACTGTACATAACAAGAATAGTTAATTAGTTATGCTTTTACAAAATACCCTGTCCAGATATTCATAAACGGGGAAAATGATACTGTGACTGCATTATGAAGCCACTTTTATTTTTTTTTTTAATAAGCAAGGCAAATAAAATATAGAAAGGAAATCTTCAGACTTGCTTCAAGGCTTAGTGACATGGAGCTACTCAGTTATGGCTCATGAAGATGGAATAAATAATACAAAAATAAAGTGATGTAAACCTGCTCGTGGGGACAAGATGTCTGCTTTTATCTGAAAACTTTATCCATTTTAAATACTCTTCCTTCAGAGTAATATTTCTAAGTAGAAAATTAACTCTGATACTCTTTTGGTCTAGAAGTGAAGGCTTTTGGATACTTACAAGATAAAAGTGTAATTTGCAGTACTAAAAAAAATATTTTACTTTAAATTAGCACTCTCTTATTAAAAAAAAGTGTGTACATCTGTACCAGACATCTTGTTTTGAATTTCTACCAGAAGTTACAGAAAATAATTGAGCTTTATACATTTTATTTTTGAAGAAAATGTGTATCAGTTAAAATGTTGACAACAACTTCTGTTACAGATAACATACAATAAGAATACTAGAAGGAATCTTTTTAGGTGACTCTGAAGTCATGGTACATACTCAGAAGCAAACATAAATTGTTTTGCCCCTATTTCTGGCCTAGTTTGCTAAATTTTGCATGTTACCCTCATTATTGCAAATCTGTTACCTTTAACTATTAAAAAAATACTGGTACTCTAAATAATCCTTTACTAGAGGAATTGACGAGTAGCAGTCTTCAGTCCCAGTATAAAGCTTAATTCTATGAAATGTATTCTATTTCGACCTTGAAATCTCCCATGAAGTAGTCCTTACCTGACTACTGTAAGCTTTTTCCTATGAGTAAGAATATTTGAGTCTGTGTAAATTACTGAAATGAAAGGATGAGTATCAGTAAATTAGTTCTTTCACTTTATAGGGCAATAATAATAAGAAATCTCAAACTAATCTGTTTAATCAAATGTCTTCTATGAGGTAAATATAGTTATCCACAAGCATCCAGCAAAGAAACACGTTATAGAATGTCCTTGCAAGATTTAAGATTTCTTGACAGATGTTACTTAAGTTATGATACATCTTAATATACATTTCTGCTATTAGAGAATCTAATAATAAAGATTTGAGAGATCCTAGTAGGTCAGGCTCCTTCCTGAAGGGAACTTTACTTTTGGCTGGATTCTGGGATCCTGAAGATAGAGGTTGATCAAGATATTCCTGCCTCAATATTAACAACATTTTAAAATACCAAATCATTTAGGTTTAACCACTTTATTTTTAATTGGCATTAAGGGTTATTTAGCAATGTTAGTAATTCAGACGCGCAGCCTTTATGAGAAGCTGATCCCACATTGTGGAGCTACTGTCTGACACGCTCCTGTCTGCTTTCTGCTGGATCTCACAAACTCCTGTCCCTTTCCAGGCTGGATTGATGTCACCTGGGATGCTGGTGGCTCTAACTCTTACCGTATGGGCGCAGAAGGAAAATTTGACCTCAAGCTTGCACCAGGGTACGACCCTGATTCAGCGGCATCACCCAAACCTGTTTCATCCACTGTTTCAGGCACAACGCAGTCATGGAGCAGCTTGGTGAAAAACAACTGTCCAGACAAGACGACTGCTGCTGCAGGCTCCTCAAGTAGAAAAGGAAGCAGCAGTTCTGTGTGTAGCGTGGCCAGTAGCAGCGACATCAGCTTGGGTTCGACCAAAATGGAGCGGAGATCAGAAAGTGTAATGGAGCAAAATATAGTTTCAGGCACTGACGTCCATGAACCAATTGTTGTTCTGTCTTCCGCTGATAGTGTGCCTCAGGCTGACATAGGGTCATCTTCCAGTGCAAGCACCAGCACCTTAACAGCGGACATGGGAAACGAAAACGCAGAGAGGAAGTTAGGTCCTGATAACTCAATACGTACTCCTGGGGAGTCCAGTGCTATATCCATGGGAATTGTTAGCGTAAGCTCTCCTGATGTGAGTTCAGTCTCCGAACTGACTAATAAAGAAGCAGCTTCCCAGCGACCTCTAAGTTCTTCAGCAAGTAATAGACTCTCAGTCAGTTCTTTGTTGGCTGCTGGGGCACCGATGAGCTCTAGTGCAAGCGTTCCTAATTTATCATCTCGAGAAACTTCTAGTCTGGAGTCATTTGTACGAAGAGTAGCAAACATAGCACGTACCAATGCCACAAACAACATGAATTTAAGCCGAAGTAGCAGTGATAACAATACTAATACTTTGGGAAGAAATGTAATGAGTACTGCAAGTAAGTAACCTATGATTATTTTTATTTGAAGCTTTTGTTGGTTTTGTTACTTTCATGAGACTTGAAAAAGCATGAATTCTTCTGGCCTGGTAGGGAATGAACTTAGAGCAGCCTTGACCTTGTATATACCCGTAGAACTCATGAAGAGCTCACAAGAGTTTATGTCAGCTGGCAAGTGTTACATTGCCCTGTTATGTCAGATTACAGTGTTATACCCATCAGATAGGTCTATTACGTATTTAGGAAGAGAGAGACTACGGTTTAGATCAAGAGGCTGGAAGACTAGCAACAGTAGCTAATGTGGAATGCGCTTGCTTTCCGATCTGGGTAGATTTTGCATACTTAGCATGTATGTGCTTGTTTCTGTTATTTTTCCATTTTCCTCAGGAGAGGCAGTTTGTACACATTGTGAAGTCTCTGAGCTTAAGAACTAAGAACACAGTAGAAAGAAAAGAGTAAATTGCAGTACGATGAAATTTTAGTAGCTACCCTCATTCTGTCAGGCTGAATAACTTGGTGTACTCTTAATACTGTGTATGTTTCCTGAAGGTGGTGTGGTCACTGGGGCATATAGTCAGCAAACTGTTCAGGCATGTTAAGTGTCACGAAGTTTATAGTTAGAAGCAGTTTAAATGGCATTGTGTACATGCTTTAACATTTGCATGTTTGAAGAATCATGTATAAGATCAAGGTAATAAGAGGTAAGTTGTTCAAACCTGCTTGTTGAGAGTTCACTCTTCTGAATTTTCAGCATGCTTCCATTAGAGTTGTTACTCTGCCAGCCTTGTTAAGTATTTTATTCAGTGAGAGTGGTAGTATTTTAACTGGAGAGCTGTATTTCATGAGGTAGGCAAGTTAGAAAAGTTAAAAATTACCCAAGCCAGAAATATGCACACTTAACTTGTGTTTTCAGGCTCTTTTAGGATTTTTGTGCTTCCTTATTTTAAAACATGGTATTTGCTTTTAGCATTCCAGAATGTTTATAAGTAGTGTTTTCTTTTTTGCTGGGGAGATCTTTTAGTGTATTCTGATGTTCAAATTGTGATACTGGGTGGCAGGGAATGATGTTTGCCGCTTGGACAGAGAGCATCTTTGCAAAACTTTTCTCACAAAAAGTGGAAAAACTTCAGTGTTTTGATATGATACACTACTGAAGTAGAAATAAGAATATGGCAAATTAAAAATTGGATTTAATATTAAAACATAGTTGTACTTTAAAATTGTCCCTCATGTTAATATCAGTGTTAAATATCAACTGTATGTCCCTCATGTTAATATGTTAATATCAAATATCAACTGTTAATGGGAAATTGTGCCCTAAAAAGAGTTCGGAGACTAAATTTGAGCAATCTCACTGAAGTTCTACTAGAGCCTTGTAAGAACCTTGGATATTTATTTATTTGGTCTGCCCAAGTTTAAGTATCTAACCAACACACCTGCCCCCAGTTAGAAAAAGCTGCTCTCCATCCTTGCACCCTCTTCAAGTCAAGTCTGAAATCACGATTACAGATGTAAGTTTTCTGGACTTGCTGTAGTGCTTGCATTTAAAATCATGGGTATTTGCTAGGAGTTAAGTGATGTTTAGGGTAGCCAGTTTCAACTTGTTCTTGAATTCAGAGCAAATGAAATGCTGACACTTAATGGCTTTTTTCTGTTTATTGTAACAGCAAAGAGTTTACTGTTATTCATTAGAAGTGCGTAGAAGATACAAATACTGAACAAATTATTTTCAAATTCTTAAACAACAAAAGAAAAGCGTTTTGGTTTGGAAAATTTTCATGCTTCCAGAGAGATGAGCTTATTAATAACGCTAGATTTAAATTTCACTCTCTCCTTCCCCATGCACAGAAATAATTTCAAGTGCTATACCATTGCCAATATTCTCCTTGCATGTTTGTATTTGCAATCTGTTAGTTTTTTTCCTTAGAAATGGAAGTATCTGACAATCAGCAAAAATAGAAACAGTGATAGGCACTGAAGGAAAGAATCTTTGTTGTATCTTTTCTTCAAGGGTAGTAACCTTTGCAAACGTTGATTAATAATAGTCTGAAATTCAGACGTTATGTTTTTAAGAAAGCATTGCCTCAGTTTACATAAGCGCAATAATGAAAGTGACTTTAAGATTGCAAAAGTTGCATTTGATAAATTTTAGAAAAGGTAGATTAAAAAATGCAGTTTACTTTTAAATATAGGGGACCTCTCAGATTTGCACATGCAAATGTGGTTTATCACCTGTGCTTGAAGATAAGCATGAGAGAATGTTTTGAAGATGGAATGTAAATGTGTAGTTGCACATAGGTAGAACTCATAGTTAGGTGCACCACCTGAAATTCTTTCTATTGAGTTTATAGTGAATTTAGTCTAGTATCTTCAGTTGTTAAAAATCATTTATTTTGTTTTATACAGTGAATGTGCAGTAGCCTAACTTAGTTGTTGCTTGCTTATTCTGAAAATGACTTATATAAGTAGTCCAGCATAAGTAAGGTATTAAGTCGCATGTTTCACAGTACTGCCAACTCAGGCACGTCACCCATTGTGAGCATACGTGCTGATAGTTGTGAGAGATAACAAATCACAGCTGCCTTAAGAAGTTCAGAAAAATGCCTAAAAATCAGAAGTTTCACATTTGTCTTATGGTTTGTTCTCTGTTTATCTGTATAATTTTGATTATTTTGCTGTTTATAGGCTAAATTACCATTTAGGCTTAAAGACAGGCACAGCATTGGAGTAACAGATTTCAGAAATACTTTCAGTATGTTGAAAATGAAGTAATTTCAGATATCCAGTGGGATTTTGGGATTTGTTTAATGAAATTATTTGTTTTAAATGTATGCAAGGGCATATGTTCAGAAGTGGGCATCTGCATTGTAGGTGCACTTACGCACTGGGAAACCCTTCCCACTTATCTGTTATCCTTTATTGTAACATCTGATAATTTTTCAACTCCAAATATGTTTTTCAACACAGGAGTCATGCATGTAAATTGTACTCTTCAAGTCATCAAATCATTTATTTTATCTTACCGTATCTTTATCTATAGCTTCTCCTCTTATGGGTGCCCAAAGTTTTCCTAATCTGACTACAACTGGTACCACATCAACAGTGACCATGTCTACATCCAGTGTTACTAGCAGCAGCAATGTAGCTACAGCAACTACAGTTTTATCTGTTGGTCAGTCGCTTAGTAATACTCTAACTACTAGCCTAACATCAACATCTAGTGAGAGCGATACAGGTCAGGAGGCAGAATATTCTTTATATGGTAAGTTTCATTTTTAAATGAATGTAAGCAGACTTCCCATTAATTATTTTTTCTTTTCTCCCGTTGTTATGACCTTCTCATGTAGTAGTTTATTTACTGAAAAGTATTTGAAAGTTAAGCTGTCCGTATGTTACTAGTTCTGTAAGGCACTAAGTAAAATAATGTTAACATTAGTAGTATTTCCTTGTTTTCAGGTCCTTTTTTTTTCAGCTGTTTCTATCCCATGTTGTTAGTATTTATGGTATAGTTTTATTTAGGCACTTAATCTTTTCCTTAAATAAATTTAGTATCTAATGCAGTTTGCATTTAGAACCTGTAATAAAAATCAAAATGTTATTTCTCATTGTGTTATATACCAAAACAAAATCCAGAGTTAGGTGAGCACTATACTCTAGAAACAGACACTAGGACAGGAGTGATTTGCAGGATGTTATTACTGTGAAAGAATAGCTAGTTAACAAGGAGAGTAATATCTAGGAATCAAGTTGGTGAAATGAAGTCAAGAAAGACCTGGGCTAGGTACCGGAAAATGCTTTCTAATGTAAAGTTTATTGGATTGTGATATGTTTCTGAAAGAAAAGATACTTGATTTGCTTAACGTTTGGTTGTTCTCTATTCTGTTGCCTATTGAAATTGCTTGAAAAACGATCTGGTAATTTCAGTGGGTATTGGAAATAGGCTGCTTGGATGCCATCTCCCTTTATTCTGTTAATTTGATTGAGTAACAACTCTTAAATTATATCATAAACAGCTGTTTATAAATAGTTACTTTAAAGTTTCTGTTGGGGTGTTGGCAAAAATTCAGAGGGTGTTTGGGTGTTACAGTTAGTGTATGTGTGTATAGACAGATGTAAAAGTTCAAAGATTCCTCCCTGTCCACCTTGGATTGCTGTGAACTTCTTTTCTGGTTTTGGGAGGTGGTCTTGTTTTCAGTCTTAGTAGTAGATGGATGAAACTGAACTGTGTAACTGTCTTCAGCTCCTTGTTAAAGAAATTAATTAGCAGTTGAATCTTTTAAAATATCAATCTTAGATATTTATTCTGTATGTTCTTTACATTGTAATTTGAGGTCTGAGCCATAGATTCTTAGTGGAAATTATATTGCTAGCCTGTTCTTTGAAATTAATTAGGCATAGACTCAGATAGCATATGTGTATGTACCATTTCTTTGCAATGTTTTGTAACTTAAAATAAGTGTAGTTATAAAATGTTTGATATAAGCAAATGAGATAATAATCACTCTGCTGATCACTCTTGATTATACAAATGTTAAGTGCTTTGTTAATTATGCTGTTTACTAGACCCCTGAACTTTCTGTTAGGCGTGTGCTCTTATCACAGCTTTCAATATTACTATGCCATAAGCCATGTTTTAGTTCTTTTGTTGTTTGATTGAGACGTGTTTTCTCATTCTTCCCAATACTCCTATTCTTTAAGTTTCAAAATTCTGCTTTAAAAGTTATTCTTGGCTTCTGTACCATATGTTGATATATGTATGTGTTATAGATTTTCTTGATAGCTGCCGAGCTAGTACTCTGTTGGCAGAGTTAGATGATGATGAGGATCTACCTGAACCGGATGAAGAAGATGATGAAAATGAAGATGATAACCAAGATGATCAAGAATATGAGGAAGTTATGGTACTGTATAGTTAAAATTCGTGCTTTGATATGTTTGGAACCTTATTTGACCATTGAGACAGAATGAATGTGCAGGAATAGGATAAAATTCAGTTTTCCTAAATTTAGTCAGAAATAAACAACTAGAGAAAGTATTACATTTTGAGTAATTAAATAATATCAAGCATGGGAGAGAAGGCTGGTATATTCCTTGCTTTACAGCCTCTGGCCCTCAACCATCATTCTAGCATTACACGTAACTTTGCCCACTTTCATTTATAGAGCACCTTTTCCAGTCAGTCTCATTACATCATTAGCATATTTAATAGCTGCTAGGAATTGCCTTCTCTGCATAGGCTGAGAGTAGCAATTTCCTAGACAGTTGCATAGTCCCTGGGCTGAGGATCTGTCCAGCAACATCCATTCCCTTCCAGTGTTCTTAAGTGCTTTTCCTCTCCCTCAGACCAATGGCTCTGCCTGTTAACAGGAACCTCAGTATTACATTAGTTTCTCTTCATGATTGCTACAATTATTTTCAGGATCCTTCCACAGCCCAAGTCATCTGCAGGGACTTGTCTGTTCAGCAGTAGCAGCCATTTTTCTCCTTCTCAGTAGCTGGTGCAGTGCTGTGTTCTTGACTTTTGGCCCAGGAACAGTGCTGATAACACCAATGGTCTTAGTTACTGCTTAAATGTTTGGTCTGGTCAAGGACTTTCTGAGTCTCATGCTCTGCCAGGTAGCAGAGGAAGCTGGGAGGAGAGGACACCTGACCCAAATTAGCCAAAGAGGTATTCCATACTACAGCATGTCATGCCCAGGATGTAGAACTGGGGGCAGTTACCCAGAAGGGTGAGCTCACAGCTGGGTCAGGCTGGGTATCAGTCGGCGGGTGGTGAGGTGCTGTGTTCTCTTCCGTTGTTATTTCCCTTATCATTATTATTATTGGTGGTAGCAGCAGTGGTTTGTGTTATACCTTAGTTACTGGAGTGTTCTTATCTCAACCCGTGGGAGTTACATTCTTTTGCTCCTCCTCCTCATCCTTCTGGGAGCGGGGGGAAGAAAGCGGGAAGAGGGGAGTAGACTGCGTGGTTCTGATTTGCAGCCTGGGCTTAAACCATGACAGGACTATAAGGCCTCCTATTTTCTTCCCTTCCCTCTCAGTCAGTGTGTGTATTTGGGGGAACTGATTTGGTCCTCAGCTCTTGCAAGTATGGGAACATTAATATGTACTTCATCAATTTGGTCTCAAATTCAGGGAACTGTCTCTTTTTCCAGTACTTCATTTTAAGAAGTGTTTTAAATGCCCCTATTATTTTTTTCTCTTTGAATTTAGATTAAATTATGCATTTTAAAAATAAACCTTGGTAGCATAATATTTACAAACAATTCTGGGAACTTCTGTAAGTTCAAATCATAACTTTGGCAGTGTGTCAGACAGGTTTATTGATTAAAAGTGTGTTCCTTTGACTCACCTAGGGTCATGTGAAAATTAGCTGCTTTAAAGTTCTCCTGGCTGGTCATCCCCATCTGCAGCTTGCAATGTATTTTCGATGTCCTGCCCAGTTTTTCCAATATTGTTTCTTCAAAAAAACACCAGACATAATATACCAGAATAGAATAATATTGAACAACTGAAATCATGTGGAGTATGACCAGAGCAATTATTGTATCCTGAACTGCAAAGAGGAGGAGAAAAAGTAGAACCTCTGTGAACTGAAGAAAATGGTAGTTCTGGTAATGAGTACGCTAGGATAGCATGTACAAGGATTAGCCTGTGTAAAATACAGGTGTAAATATTTAGAAAACTATAACTTCATGATGCAGTCCCTAAATCTGATGTAACATGATTGCAGTACTGACAAATTCACAGTTGTATAGGCGCTCTCTGTTTTGGAGGCTTAGTTTTCACTGTACAACCTATTCATTTGCACAAACGTTAAAAAAAAAGGCAATTTCCACCACGCTTCATTTTGAAGCTTTGTATCTCTGTTCAGATCTCATAGCATCATCAGCCCTTTGCTTAGAAGGTCCTTTGGTTTATATAGCATCAGCTGAGTAAAAGTTCCCTTCACTTCCAGGAGGCATGGATCGCTGGTAATCAATGCAGGCAGGTACTTAGATCTTGGCATACTTATGAAGGACACTTAAATGTTTTCTAACCTTCCTGTAGCAGAGCTATTGCTTCTTTCAGTGCTGTCTGCTGGGTGTTGAGATCTCAGTTTGGTTGTTAAGTGGCAAATATAAACCTTGAACTACTATGGGAACTGATAACAGTGGATGCTTGTGCTTGTTTTCCTACCTGAAGTATCAGGTTCTGGATGACCATAAACACTGAAGAAAACTCCAGAAATGATCGCTCTAGTTCAAGGTTCAGTATCTTATAAGTATCCAGAAATGCATTATTATCTTTTAGGGTTTTCTGATTTTTATTTATTTATTTTAATAATTGCCAACAGAAACAGTTGCTACTTGATGTCTGGGTACAAACAATTGATCCATAGGCTATTGTAACGGAGCAAATGCATAACATCTTCTAATAAATGATGGTTGATGTGGTGATATGAGTGTATATAAATCACTCTGACTCTTTTGATGGTCTGTTCCCAATAATTAAACTGAACTTCAATGCTTTTTTTTATCATAAGGATTTGACACCCAGAATTTTAAAGGAGAAGTGACATAGTTTGAAGAAATGTTGAACCCATCACCTGCCATTAAAATAACCTGATTTCATACAGGGGTCAACTCCTTATTTTCTGTCTGAGTAAATGAGTAAGATAATCAATATTCTTCAATTATTTGGAAATACATAAAAAAAATCCCTAATAGTTTGTGTGTGTTTGTGGGGGTTGTTTCCCCCTCCTCCTTCACACCCTTGGAACATTGTAGGATTTTTTTAATCTTTTGTAATAGTAAAGTAACAACACTCTTGTTTTCTGTCAATCTTTGAGACTACAGTCTTTTCTCACTGCAACACAGCTTATGGCTTGCACTCAAGCTGTATTACCTTCTTGTTTTCTTTTTTCCCCCCTTGTTCCAAGTGTGAATTGTTTCCTGCCACTCCACAGGATTTTTCTTCCTTAATGATATGGATAGAGATAACTACTCTTAGTGCTGACAGAGTTAAGAGTACTAGAATAAGTAATACTTCAGATAAAGAATGATATACTGCTAGTGGGAGTAAACTCAACGTAGATTCATATCCCAAAACACTAGTTAGTCTATCAGCACTTCTGCCGTTATCTCTTCGGCCACAAATCTGAGAGAAAGTTTCAAGGTCAGCTGCAACTATATTGAAAATCTGTAAATCTAAGAAAAGCCCAGTGAATTAGTGACCTCTGTCAGCTTGGATTTTGTCTCTAAGGTGAGGCCGTTTTGATGCCTCTGTTTGGCTGGGCAAGTGTAATAGGACAAGGGTAAACATAAAAGCATATGCAGATAAGGATATATTTTGGAGAGGAGAAGTAGTAGATAGAAACATCAGACACTTTAGCCACAGAAAGCACAATGTCAGGAAGGCATTTTTTTATTGAGGCTTCTGTAATTACCTGTGTAAATAAGCATATGCCATTAATAGTGGCAGTATGCTAATTTGTCCACAACAAAGATTTGTCCACAACAAAGACTGAACCAGCTTGTTTAAAACTGGTTTTAACTGTTTTAAAAACTTTTTTTTAAAAAAATAAAGATATGCTTAAATATAATCTAAAATATAACTTGTGAGCCACCTGCCTTAAAGAATGCTAAGGTTTTCAGTCTCTATATAATTAAACTAAATTGATTATTCAGATAGGAAAAGATTGTTCCGCAGTGTTAATTTGTAATCCATTAATACTATTTTCACTGGTGTGAAA
>JBCJKH010017393.1:0-12794 GCA_039877255.1 Loriculus beryllinus
GGTTGGATAGAACCTTAGGCAGCATGGTCTAGCATGAGGCATCCCTGTTCATGGCAGGGGGGTTGGAACTGGATGATATTAAGGTCCTTTCCAACCCAAACCATTCAGTGATTCTATGAACAATATAAAGGGCAGTGGCAAACATAAGTTTCAAAGATGACAGAATTCCACATTCATTTCCTTTAGCACAACCATCACTTTGTTTCTTTGATGGTAGGGCAAACAGGTTTCCTTGCTCACTCTCAGGATTGTAATCAGTTTGCTATTCCAAAATCCTGAAGGAATCATGGAGTGGAAAGAATGGAAACCTTAAAAAGTTAAGAAATCTTACAAACACCACATTATACTGGGTAAGTTCAGAGGTTTCACTCCTTTATGGTTTTGAAAAGCACACAATGTAATGCCAGGTTTTGCGTTAGCACAGTGAACTCCACCAGCTCTTAAATCTTCTTGGCTGGCTCCATGGCCAAAGCCTCCTTCTCCTGAGCAATCTGTGGGTGGAAAATCCCTGCAGCACCAACTCTATAGTGCCAGGCCATGCCCCTGCCTCCTGACACCTTGTGGTCTTCCTGCTTCTTTCTCTCACTTCCTCTGAAGTGGAAGAAGAAGCAGGAATGACTGCCATGGAAGTGATCAGATCTGAAATTCCAGGGCAACCTGGAAAATTCTGTAGTTTCTTTAGAATTGCCCTTTTAGGAAAGGGAGAGGATGATGGTCAGATTTGCACTCGTCCTGGCCCCAGATGATCCTCTTTGCCTCGAATCATCTTGCCTGTCACTTATGCAGATGCAGCAGTAATGGACTGCTCACCCAGCCTGTAAATTAAATTGCAATTAACTGTATTATCTCCTTGATAGGTAGCAGTAGTCCCCTCCTTCCTTACTCCTGTTCCTAGTGCCTGTGTTTACGGAGGCTTGAGGCACCAGCTCCAGACAGAAAATCAAATTAAGTCTTCAGCTTTTTCTTCATTTGCTTTCTCTTGAGCTTGGTCTCAGCCTCAGTAGCTGTTCCAGCTTCAGCACTTCAGCTTTGACTAATAGGGCCAGAGCTTTAGCAGTCCCTTGGAAGCTGAGGTCATGTTTGTGCTGTGGATAAATAAACTGAGCTTTTCAGTCTAATGGCACTGCTATGGTTGTACCTCCACAGAACTCCAAGGCAAGATTTTCTTCTGAAAGCACCCAAAAACACAGCTTGCACATTAGGTGTGCTGTCAGTTGCACATATCTTAACACTTCAACAGCACCCACAAATCCAGTGCCAACAACCATACATTCTCAAAACTCCATCACGCAAAGAATACAAAGGAAATACACAATAGAGAAGTTTTAGTAGAACTGAAGAATTCCCTGAGTTTTTGGTGGTTATTATGTGAATAATCTGTGATCCTAATTTCTGTTTACTCTGTCTTCTTCTGATACACAGATTACCTCTTGACTCCAAAGGCTTCTGTACAGAGTCTCTGCAGGGTTACAGCCTTTAAAGAGATGTATTTTTGAGTTAGCATAGAGGAAAAAAAAAATCCATTATTTTATGAAAATCTCACTTCCTAGAGAAAGTCAGTAAATCAAACTGAGGTTAGATCACTAAAGGGAGTGAGAAAATGGGTGTAAAACACATAGGTACTTGACAGTAAAAATTATATGCCTTTGTGAGAAAGGAATTCTTATGGGCTTTTGACCATGTCTCTGAAAACATGAATCTTTTCACCAGAAATGTCAACCCAGTAACCTGTGAGTCTTGTGGAGGCAGTGACTCAGGAGTAACTCCAGCTAACATGAAATATCTACAAAATATAGTATAATTCTGTATTATAAACATTAGATTGGACATCAAGCACCTTGGTATCATCTATGACTAAGTAAGAAAGTTTTTCAAAGACCATTACCATAACTGGAATGAACAGATCAGACACAGTCCTCCTCCTTCCACATTTAACCACCAAAAATATCTAAGCATTAACAGGAACTGAAAAAGGTTTTCCTTGAAAATGGTCAGTGTAGAAAATATAGCATAGACTGTAGGTAATGCAGTTCAAGAATAATGATATCATATTCCAGGAATAGACACAGGTTGCTCCAGGTTGAGATAATGGAACCAATTTAGGGCACAATTTAAGGTAAATCTAAATTATGTCTATGTGAGAGAACTACAAATTCAGGCAGGAAGGGAAAGAAGCAGGTACATGACTGAGGATTTTCAGTATGTAGAGCTCTTCGAATAATTGTTGAACCTGAGTTTTTAATCTATAATTGAGGTGATTATTTAATTTGAATTTTATTAGGAACCATGCACTGTAGCAACATCCTCTTTCAGTTTACAGATACCAGCTGTGTAACACAGGCATGAAGAACTAGGATGAAACATTACACTTTGCTGGAAATTCTGCACATCTAATTAGTCACCTAAAGGACTGATTAATTAAGTTTGGAGGGAGGGGGAGAGTTGCTTCCATCATAATAAATTCTTCCTGAAAATGTACAGATATTCCAATAAAAGCAGTAGGAAGGAAACTGAGTTACAGGAGGCTACAGCTACTGTTTGTGAGCTTGCAGAAATCCTTTGCTAGATGCTACATACCACATTGAAAAACTGGAATTACAGAGGTAAGAGGCCCTCAGTCTCCAGTTTCACATATAAATTTCATTAAATAACACTGTACTTTCAGTTAGATAAAATTTTAATAGAATAATGCTAATCAATTGTCTTGAAAAAACAGTAATGGCTTTCAGAACTTGTACTACTGCTAATGCTTTCCTCCAGTAATCTAAAAAAATGCCTTCTATTTTAAACAGAATGGAATAGAGGAGCAATAGTAGCAGATTTAGATATGGTGTTACTGCCACAAACCAGGGGGAGGTGGCAGTGGCAGCAAACTGAGGTGGGGACAATGGGATGATGCCCAAGGCAGTGCTGGTTTCACCAGGAGTAAGAGGCTGTTCCCCATTCCTGCATTGGGCAGCAGTGCTGTGAGCAGAGAGGAGAGACTGGAAGTCCACATGACGCAGCACCAGGCACCATTCTGTGACTGTCTGCACAGGCCAAAGGCACTTGTCCTGCCTGGTCCTCAAGGCAGAATGATGGCATTCATCTGACAGCAAAAGCTGCAGCTCTAGTGGGGGAGCTCTGCACCATCTGCCCTGGTGGCGGCCAAAGCCTCCATGCAGACAGAGCTGCTGAAGGGAGAGGCTGCAGCACAAACCTTGGGATGCAGGAAGAGCCCAGAGCTTTCTCCTGTGCAGAAAGGGTGTCCAGGTGGAGAACCTCCTACAGCAGGTAGTGGCTGAGCTGTAGGAGGTGGTGAGGAGGATGTGTAGCATCAGGGATGCCGAGGAGGAGAAAGATACTGAGTTCCAAGTGCAGTCTGCAGGACCCACAGCTCACCTCTGAAACCTCCCCCACCAGCACACACAGAGGGGAAGGGGGCCCTTAATGCAGGAGAACAGAAGTTTGCAATGACAAAGACCTGCACAGACATCCCCCAAAGCCTGAAGTGCCCTTTTCAGTGCAGCTTCCCTGCTCTGCTGTGAGCTGCATGGTCTTCTGCCTCTCAACTGCAGCATCATCATCTGCTAACAGCTGTCATTTCAGACACACCCTGGTGTAATGTTGACTCACTCTACACGAACATATCATGTATTTTCTGTACCCATTTCCAGGCAGGTCATCTCTGGGAAAACCTGTCATCAGTAGCAACCTATTTCAAAGTGAAGAATCGGTGGTGCTATATGTAGCTTGCTGGTACTGTACCCCACCAAGTCCAAGATGCTTGTGGATGCACATACGAAAAAAGATCCTGTTTTGCTACTTTTTATCTAACATAACATACTTTACCGGTTGTGGGCAAAGAACAGTTGGATACAGAAGATGCCAAAATTAAATTCTTTTTTTCCAACCATTTTGTGATTAATAGACCCCTCAAAATTTCTCATTGGAAGCATTGTAAATTTAAGGTCATTGACAATAAACTTGCTTTTCATAGGCTTTAGTAGTAACTCATGGATCTCTGGGCCTCTGCAAAACATATAATGAAAAAGTCTCAGTGAATTAGGAGGCCTGTTTCTTTCAAGCCCCATTCTGTTTTTTAATAATACTAAGCATACTATAGTTATACTGCTAATGAACTATAATGATATTATATATACAAATTCCTTATCCAAGAGCTTCTAAAACAGAATAAAACTAGTTGCTTCATTCTGAAGCAACAAAATCATCATCATGATTATTTGCTTTGTAGAATTAGAATTTAAAAAGATCTCACACTCTAATACTGAAAATGCCCTTCAAAATCCACTGTTTTCTTACAGGGTTGCTTCAGACATTGTATTTCTTCAGTTCAGAATAAACAAGGAAGACAAGCCGGTCTGCTTCTACCTTGAACATGATCTTTTTGCATTGCTGGTTTCCATTTTAAGAAGTGAAAAGACATTCTCCAGAGATTGCTCTGCACCCAAGTAAAAGATGCAATTAAAAATCAACCTTGTAAAACCTTACTGTTTCTCACAGACAGGTAGAAGAGCACACACAGGCTTGCACAACCTGAATGTGAATGAGCTCCTCCTGTGTCCCATACCATTTGTTTCTGTCCATCAGAAATGCAAGCCTCTGTGCTAAAGAGGTAGAACAAGGATAGTGTAGCTGATAAAGAGAATCAGAGCCTGGACTGGCAGGCCAATAACAGATATTGCATAGTCAGTAACCAATAGCTTCTATGTGGACACAGACTTTCAGATTTTAAGAAATTTTCATGAAACATATACAGATGTGTTTATACAAAACCAGTTCCCTTCATCTACTAAATCCAACATTTAAGTACTGTACACAACCCTTTTATTTGAAAGACTTAAAATGTGCATGGTGTATGGCATTAGTAAGGGGAAAAAAAAAAATCAGACTGACACAGTGTCCACTATTCACTACTCTGCATTTGACTGCTGCTATCAACAACTGATGCCTAAGGAAAAAGTAAACAAGCAAGAGAATGACAGCAATATTCCCTCAACAGCAAAGGGACTTCCCATACCAAAGTTTGTGTCTACACCTTTGCTCTGATAGCAGTTCAGGGGGCTTTCACCAAGAATTCCTTAAATTATTTCACAGCATGGCTGTGTAAATGAATTTTTAAGAGGTTTATTTATTTGTTTTTAAGTTTTCAGGTTTAAAAGTTGTGTTTGATATGCTGATTCCTTGTACCATGAGAAAAAGGATAAATCATCTGTGATCTTTTCCACACTGTTCAAGGTTAGATGCAACTCTGGGTTATTGCTCAGGTTTGATAAAGTTGGAATGTCAGTGAATTTCATCTCCTAATATATAGAAGTTGTCTCAGGCCCTTGATTGCTGGCCCTATTTTCTAATTTCCCTCTTTACTTCGGAGAAAAAACTCCAGACTAGCGTGAACGTTTCAATACGTGAACACATCGCAGATTTATGCAAGTATACATGCAACATGATGACATTTTCTGTTTTGCTCACTAGTGCCCAATTTTGACAGTTAGAGTTTGAGGAGATGTTTTTAAGGAGCCAGTGGAGCATTGCTCCAAGGCCTAGTACCAAAATGCCAATAGCTAATTTCGGGACCATTCATCTAATAAGTATACTGTAGGCTGTTTCTAATGATGAATTACTTCTATTATTTGAATATGAAGTTTCACCTGCTATTTTTACTGAAAAATCCTCTATAACATAAAGTTTTCCTATAATTTTTGCAAAAAGAGTTAATTCTTATTGCTCTTAATCATTTGGTTTCATCAGCCAAGTTAGTCATTTGTGTTACCCACATATAAAGTACTCACTTTAATAATTTTCTGAACCTAATGAAAAAAGAATTAAGGCTTGAAGACAACAAAGAACTAGTGAATAAAACATTCTGATAGCAAACATATGGGAGAATGATTTGTCTTTGACATGGAGAGCATCTGATTTCTGTTGATCAAACTGTAGAGTTAGAAAACTACACATGTTGTTAGGACTACAGTGGTTTTGTAACTAAAACAGAAAAAATGACAAAACTTTTTTTATTTAAAGTAATTAAATATTTAATCCTGTGTAAGTACATATGGAGAAGGTAAAAATAATGTTATTATTTGTAATGCTTATCAAGTTATATTAAATCAACAGAATATTGTACCTTTTATGGTAGGATCATGTCTACATACATACTTAAAAAATGAATGTAAAAATTACATGATTTATGGATTAAGAAGGCTATTAAAGAACTGTATCTTTGATGCTCTTTTCCTAAGTTACCCTGAAACTTTGCACTTTTATTTTTGTCATGATGGAATCATACATCTGAGACAATGTTGTTGTTAAAAATGTGGCTTGATTTTAGTACTAAAGATCTCTTTCTATGCAAAAATACTAAATAATTGTGTGTGATTGTTTTAAGGGATCTATGCACAAAAAAGGAAACAATACTTAAGAGCTGGAATTTTAATTTGAAAGTTAAATTCAGAAGCTACATCACTCTCACACTTTTTGCAGCTCATGTTTCCAGATGAAGTCCTAGATAGCACAGAGAAATGTAAAAGTTAACACGCATAAGTTGCAGAGTAAATTCAGCTGGAAGCACGAGGAGGCCATGTGGTCACACTCTGCAGCTCTAGGAGGACTACATAACAGCACAAAAAGTAATTTATGAACAGAGTAAATGATCATCAGATTGCAGAAGGGCCCCCCATTGATTTTGCCATTTGATCTTCCACAACTAATTCTAGAGAAAGCCCCAAATTAATCTGTCAAGCAAATGCCAGAGAAGGATCAAGCTAAAACACTACCCAGTATTCTTGGTAAACACAGGAAGGGCACTGCCGCTCAGATCACAGTATGCAATTGCACTGGTAAACGTGAAAACTCACAATATTAATGTCTTGCTACAATTGAGTTTAAAAGCCAGAAACCAGCACATTTTGGCCAAATAAAGACATGCAGTTACATTACAGATCTGCAAACTTATCTAAGCACTTCACTATTATTCAACACTTGCAACATGAGCTTGGCTTATGAACACTTCTGGTGGAAAGAGGATCTCGTGCTTCCAGCTTCCGATACCTACTGCTGGCCCACAGCTCCTACACAGCTGTGCAATTTCATTCTGTTTAGCATAGAGACTACAGCTAATTAAAAGCAACACAGCCTTTTGGAAGGCAAAGAAAGGAGGGTATTGAACCTTTTCATCACTTCTAACCAAAATGCTCAGATTCAGTCTCTGCTAGCAATTCCAGAGTAAACAAATCCACACTGACTGCAAAATGCAGGCTTTAAAAATATCTGAAATATACTGAAATTATGGATATATTTAATTGTCACTTTCTTCTTACTTAGAACAGTTTTACAGATATTTCAAAACCTTCAAAGGGAAAAATAAACCATGCCACAAACTGCAGTATCTTCAGCCTTTGAAGTATTTGTGGGAGACACCTGCACCTAAGAGAAATGTTCCTGGTAAAGACAGTGTGCATTTAACTACAGTCAGGCTGTAATACATCTCTTCTTCAGACAGACAACTGTTGTTTTCCCTACCACTGATCATTCCCAGCTGTGAGGATTTTGCAAGTGATCTCCTGCAGATACTCAAGTCAGAACAAAACACATGAATGCTGATTGGTACTGATTCGATGGCTTTTAGTCCTAGAACTGAGAGGCCTGGATCAATTGAATTCGTTTCACTAAGGAACAAGCAAAAAAGGGGATTAAAAAAAAAAAAGTTATTCTCTTCTTCCCCAACTTTATTAATCTTAGGTGAATACTACAAATAATTATCCCTGACTTCCAGCATTATCCTTGCTGAGAGAAGTCAGAGACTTTATTAAGGAAATCACATAATTGCTGTCAACCACTTCATTTTATTGAGCTCTCCTTCCATTTTTTTCTTCTGGAAAACAGGTTTATCTGTGCATTCAGCCTTCTCCAAATCCCCACACTACTGGATTGCTGCCGTTGGAAACAAGGGCTCTTCAAAGCTGCTGCTGTGGTCCCAACTCAAGCTAGTCAACAGGTGACGCTATGGAGTGCTGTCAAGTACCTAATACTAATATTCAGTCATCTATCTATATCTATATCTATATATATGTGTATATATGGAAAAGATAGTTGCAGGATCTAGACATTATACCAGGAAAATATTGAAAATATTTTTAACTGCTGACTCACAGCTTTGCAGTATGTCAGTGAACAAAACTACTACTCTGCAAGTTCAAGAGAATGAAAAACTGTAAAATTCTGATAACAAAGAAACAGTTACACTGTTCTTGGCCTTTATTTTTTATATTTTTTTATTACAAAAAGATAACCCCAGCAATAAAAAAGTTTGTTTTATAAGTATGGCAAATATTTTTTAAAAGAAGAAGCTCATTAATGAACCACAATCCTAAATACTTCAAGATTCAAAAGAAATGTTAGAGCCAAACAATTTCCCATCTTGGAAATTCTTATTTTCATGCAAAAGAAGGCATCTTGAAAAAAAGTCTTTTAGGGCCTTTTGAGACTCCACTCATAAAATGGGGAAACTGTTCCTTCAAAAAATAAAAAAAATAAAAAAAAATCCAAAAGTGTATTTTGTAAATCACAAAATGGTCAAGAATATTTTTTGTTGATTTTTTCCACATTACATAATATTGAGCTAAAATGATACAAATATTTTATTCAACAGTATGCAAACATTCAGCAGTATGCAAAGTGGGAGGGAAAAAATACCTCTCGAGCAAGATCTGATTTTGACTTTCAATTGTATTTATTCTCTACAGAAAGACAGAAATGCATGTTATTCTTTATGACAAAGTAAATTTTTGTTGGGAATGAAACAACAGAGAAGAGTAGCAAATGTTTAACCTGGAAATCTCTCAAAAGCTTTTTCAGTTTCACAACGATCCAGTACCCTTTTCATCTGAACATCTTGCCTGTGCATTTTACCAGATAGCTCCCAGCAGAGCCAGGTAGCAGCGGGGCCTCTTTGTGCTAGCCACAGTACAAAACACAATGGAAGACCTTTTATCTTCCCCAAATTGCTTATAATCAGTGGCCCTGACACACAGCTGACTGGTGATAGCACAATCAGAGCTGTGAAGCAGACCCTTCTTCAGTAACATTGCCACTATTTCACAAAGACTTAAAGTAACATTTATCAATCCCATGCAAAACGGTTTCATTCTGAAGACAATCAAGCATTTGAAATCTCTCCAGCTACTGACTACTCAGGAAACCATGTTACCCAGGATCCAGGCTCTACTTTCTGCTGTGCAGCATACACACAACCAGCACGCTCCACAGCACTCTGGAAGCTGTCTAGGCAGAGTCCTTTTAAACACAGTTATTTCTATTGGCAAAAGCAGCTAAGGCTTTTCATTCCCTGTGTGGTATTTCTGCTTCCAAATTGCACGCAGATCATAATTTCATGAAAAGCAGTTTAGAAAGGGAAAAAACCCAAACAAGTTGGCTACTTTTTCTATCTAGAAAATTTCAAGCTTGCTACAGAAGTTGCTTGCTCAACAAGTAAATTTACTGCATCAAATAAATGCCCTGGTTTTGTTTCCGCCTTTCATTTCTAAAATGGTTCAGAATTTTTGCACACATGCTTGCCTGCAAGGTTGGGACCTCACAATGATCTTCAGTTTCAATGATCCACAAACTGCAGTCCTGGATATACCACTGCTTAACCACAGGTTTACCAGATTTGTCTTGTAGGCATAACTAAAAATGGATTTTAAATAAGGCTGATACAGAAGCAGTACTGTTTACATCCATAACTTGCACACACAGGTTTTTCACCTTCAGAATTAATTCGTCATTAAGCCAAAAATGTAAATCCCTCAAGGAGGAAGCAGTTCCTAAACTGATATTCTTTAGAGGAAGCTTCTGTTCTGGTGACGTTGAGTCCCTCTCAGAAGGTTTGTCTCTCATCACTCAACCCTGCCCTTTGGCAGCTGGAGATGGTGTTCAGTCAATCTCTCTTCAAGCAGTTATAAAAAGATAAAAAAGAAAAAGCTATACAAATCCCTGATACATGAATAATGGGCTGTTGCTTAGCACCTGCCTAATCATTACATCCAGGCTATATCTTTTCTACAGACATTTTTAATTTATCTCTAAGAGGATTTATAGAATGGATACGCTACCTGAAAACAGATGACGAGGTCAGTGCAGCCCAAGGTATTTCATTTCAGCTTCTACAATTAACACACACATTGCAAGTGCTGGAAAGGTCTCCAGTGGATTTGAGGAAAGCAGTGAATTTGTCAAGTGCTTTCCCTTTCTCCCACACGTATTTGCATGTGGGGATAACGGAAGACCAACAGCAAGTATACTGATATTGTACAAATTAGAAAGCCACAGATGGACAGCTCTGGGAAAGAACAGTACAAACAAATATGACACAAAGAAGCATCAGGTAAAGAATTTTGTATTTCTTACAGTTTCACCAGTGAGCAAAAAGTTTCCATATTACAATTTTGCTAAATGTACCTTGTTGAGAATGAAGCTTTACACTCTTTTCTTAGTTATGTTTCGACTGACGCACTTTGATAGGAGAATTCACTGAACTTGTCTGTATTTCTTTTAAATACCCCTTAGAACGTTACCCTTTGACCATTATTATTATTATTTCTATCAGTCTCTGCAAACACAAAAAGAACAGTTCAGATGTTATGTTATTAGAGAAGGAGCTGCTAGGACAAACGAGGAAATGCTATGGGATCCTATTAAATCAAAACTCTACACACGGCGCAGAAGGACCTGGAACCAGGACACCACTGTGACAGCTGGCACCCTCTGGGGAAGCCACTGCTCTTTTGAACTCAATCTTGGAATCAAGCCTCTAAAGTGAACTGAAAGCCTGGGGATTTGCACGGGTCTACTAATACATGTATAAGCCACCCTATCTAGGATGCATCCTGAAGGAGAGGCAGCATTATAGAACTGTTGTTAAACAAAACAATAGGACTGAAGGGGGCCTATGGGGGAGGAGAAGGAAGGGAAAGAAATCTGAAAATGAGAGACCCAAGGGAAGAATTAATAGAGAAAAGTCAGTGGTTTCATTTCCACTTGGCTTCCCAGACCTTGGTAAAGCCTGGAGCTCAACTTACTATATTTGGAAATTGATGTCTTCCTGTAGGTTTATTCGGTGACTTGAACTGGAAAAAAAATTCCTGCTGGGGGAAGAGAAAGGGAGAGGGCAGAACATCCTTCTGCTACACTAAGACTGAAATGATATTTCAGATTCAACTAAGCCTTTACCAGAATAAAAGGCACCGAATTTTGCATCTGAACTTGGAGTGACTCACATTTAGATAATTTCAGCATTAGTGGCTGGACATGAAAAAGCAGTTTCCTTGTTTATTAGCACCTCCAGTCTCTGAAAGCTAACTTGGTTTCCCAGACACAGTTGGCAGAAAGGTTGGATTTTCAGTTTGTGGAATACCATTATTCTCCTTTCTATGGCCCCCACCACATCTTTACATCAGAAACCAACAACTGTATGTAAATTACCAATAAACCAGAAACTCAAACAGATTTTTAATTAAAAAAAACCAACCCAGAATAGAGTTTCTGAAACAAAATACCCTCCATTATCTGGCTATGCCACCTTTATGCTGGCTAAAAACGAGAAAACTGTGGTCAAATTAAGAGGTGCTCTCAGCTAATTGTTACCAGTTCAAAGGTAAAGCATGGCTGGAACAGACTACTGCCTATTAAGTCTATGAAAAGAATAGACATATTCTGAGGGGGAGAGGAGGAGCTACTATCTGACAACATTAAATCTGAGTGATCTGCTGGGAACCTTCACAGGGAGGGTGCTGAGCAGCAAAGGCTGTCCAAAACAGATACAAATACGTTGTCAAGCTGCTGTGACAGATCCATTATGGGTGAGCAGCTTAGCAAAATGAACTTGATCTCAACTGTCTCACAATATAAATGCCACAAACTCAGAAGGATTTGAGCTTCCAGTTTCCTTATCCCTTCCTCTGAGGATAGCAACAGAGAGCTGGCACTATAGAGAAAGAGCTGGTCGAGGAAAGCCTTGTCCACAACAATAACCATCCTGGGATAGACCCTCCTGTCACACGCCAAATCTGCCATGCTGTGAGACTACATGCTTTCAAACAGATACACTCTCACTGTTCTCTCTCCTTGTCCAGCTGCAGAAAGGAAATTTCAGTGCAGCTACAGACAACAGACAATACATCTGTTTGCTCATGCTGATTTCTCAAGTTACACCAAAATGACATTTTTTCCTACTGTGAACTAATCAAAGAGCACAGAAAGGATAATGACCTAGTGCTGGTAACAAATTGAAACTTGTTAAATTACATTTCCCCAGAGGTATTAGGAGTAATACTTCCAAATTCAATCCATCAAGTACACGTGACATATATGGGTAAGCAAAAGCTAGAGCTTTTAAAACATATTCTATTTTCAACCACAGAATATTAAACACAAAATTAAGTTTTGTGGCAACAGTGAAGGCCATGTTACAATTTTTGTTCACATGTGACAGTTCAGCAGAAAGCATTTCAGCATATGCTTAGGTCTCATTACAGTCTCCAGAATGTGAGCCTGGTGATTTGCTAAGCCATGGCCTCAGTGAGCAATTTACCACCCAGACTCAAAGGATCTTCAGAATACACCACAGTAGAAAGGCAGTAGAGTGGGGACTGAGAAAAGGAAGTTTAGAGTGGATATAGGGAGGAAGTTCTTTACTGTTAGGGTGGTGAGGCACTGGAATGGGTTGCCCAGGGAAATTGTGAATGCTTCATCCCTGGCAGTGTTCAAGGCCATGTTGGACAGAGCCTTGGGTGGCA
>JBCJKH010017398.1:0-12452 GCA_039877255.1 Loriculus beryllinus
TCTATAAGGAATTTGTAATTTGTTTTTATGGAAAATATACAAACAACATCCTTTCTCCAATTGTGTAACAGTAAAAATTCATTTAGCAGTAGCTTGATAATAACAAACTGCCTGTCTGTAGTCTAGCTTGTACTATCAAGAAATTTCAGTTTCCTGTGCTAGTCCTAGAGGAGTATAGTGGGAAGCAGAATTAGACGTGCATACTGTATGCTTGAATGTCAGTTACTTACAATACTTTCATTGAAGCAGCTGAACAAATTACTTGTGGTTTTTATTTGCACATATAGCCCAGTTACAAATGCATTCAATTCCATAAAACTGAACACAAACTGGTTGTTAAACAGTGAACAGGAAAGAAATGTATTGGTTTAAAACACATTTATTTCATTCTTAGTAGATTTGCTTTTCTAACAGCAGTAATAAGCAAGAAGATCCTATAGAGTGAAAACATACTATTCATAATGGCATTGCTTTTTCTAGAACCTAGTTGCAATAGCTTTGTTGGTATTTACTTAATGTTTGCATTTAATATCACCAGAGATATGAGATATGATGTTCTAGGAATATTACAAATATATAATAAACAATAATACCTGCTTGAGACTCTTGGATGGTTTATTTAATCTAATAATTATTTGTTCATATACCTTATTTATTACAAATCACCTTTCTTATATTTGACATCTTTTATATTTTAACAGTCTTTCTTTACGTCAGGGGTATACAGACCTAAGGCTTCAGCTTTTTCTTTTTTTTAAAAAAAAAAAAGCATAATCTGCTTTAAGTTGTTTTGGGCCTCCTAAAGAAGCCCAAAGAGAGCAGGAGAATTGCCCACTATTTGTCAGATGAGTTATTGTAGAAATCGTAATAGTAACTATACACCTCCTAAAGATTACATCCTAATCGAATGTAATCAGAAACCCTGGTAGAAAAAATATGGCTGCTTTCTGGTGTGTTCTCAGGGCTCCTATGGCACAAGATAACAATACAGAATTTGCCTTCAGAATTAAAGGTAGTATCTGGTTTTGATATTTTTAGCAATCCTAATGGATTCTACATATCTAGAAACGGTGGGGTTTGTACCTTACATTATACAGCATATTTCCAAAAAGAAAGAAAAAATGAATCTCTAAAAAAGCAGAAATAAAAAAGAAAGTCATTCAAGAATTCATAGTCCTCTCCTAATAGCAATTTTAGCTCTTTTGGTGAAAGTCGACTCTCAGAAACAAAAAGCATTGACTTTGGTAAGAATTTTTAGCACAGCTCTTGCACTGTGTTGAGCCCTCCAGGCTTAATTTGAAATTAATAGAAGTTGAATAGTTGGTGGAAATATCTCTTTCTTAAGTAATATTTTTATTCTGTAAAATATTTCAAATTAAGAATTTAGATACCTATCAAAACATAAATATGCAGAGCAGAAGAAGCAATGATAATTGACTAATAATCTAAATATAAAATAATGGAATTGGGGTTACAGATGCTTAATAAATTTAAATGATCCTAAATAAGAATATAACCTCCTTTTTTCCTAAGCAAAAACTTACGTAGAATAGAAACAAAGAAACAGTTAATTAGCATTTATTTGGTAACATTCTTGGTCTGGGGTTCTTTGCATAACTTGCCTACAGTCCAGGGTGCTCCTAATTATTCACAGTCTCAAAGTCAGTTAAAAAAACCTCAAAGCACAAAACCATGGTGTCAGTAATGTGTAACATAGGTTCATGTTCTTTTACTTTTTTTTACAGAGCTTGAATACAAGCAAAAATCTGAAAACTTTGGGCCAGTAATTGTGGGAGGGATTGTGAAAGAAGGAAACAAGGAAATGCAAAAAATGGAGAACAAAGGCATACAATTTCTATTCTTCATCAGTTTATTAGTTTTCCATTCCTTTTGTCTGTGTACTAAAATGCTGAGATAATTTGTACACATATTTGACATTAATCGACTAATAACCTTAAAGAGGCTACTTAATATTAGATATAAGAAGAAGTTTATGGAAGAAATGCAGTTATGTGATTACAGTCAGGATGGCAGCTTGAAAACAGAAACCCTGCTGGACTTTCAGTTTTATTGCTACTACGTCATATAATTCGCGGGTGCAGAAATACCACATAACATAGAGATTGCATTCAAAGTTAGGGAAGGAGCAGTGGGAATAGATTAACTCATAAGAAAAAAAATCTAGTTTCCATAAAAAGACCTTAATTAAAAGAAAAGGGTAGGGAAGAGGAAAGAAAGGAAATACAGAACTCATGGAAATAGATTACTTTTTCTGGCTTTATTTTTAACAATTTTTGTGGGTGACAATTACTTTGGAAAAAGAGCTTCTCTCATACATCTTTTTTCCAATATTGAGTATGATATAGTGTGTGTGTCAGTATAAATATACACAGCTACATGGCTAATACTGAATTATTTTTGTCATGGCTTCATTCAGAACATACATTAATTCCCATTTAAACTTTTTCTGATCTTGTCTTTTAAAGCTAAATATCTCTTAGAAGGTAATAGAAAATAAGCTGTATTTTTTTTCATTAGTTATAAACATCATTTGCAAATTTAAATCTACCTCGGGGTGATTATTCTGTACCACTGTGAGTCATAAAAGCAGGTGTGATTATCCAGTCTCCTCTTGGGTAAAGAAACAAGTGTACTCCTTCTGATATGTCCAAGGATATAATGAAGTAACAGAAGATCCAGTCTATCCCATATTCCTTTGATGGTATCACATCTTCCTGACCTAGGCCTAGGTTTAAGGATTACACATGATTTGCACTTTTCATGTCTTCTGAAATAATATTCTTTGGTATTATAGTTAAATTGGTTACAACTGATGATATTAAGAAAGCATATTCTACCTGCTTGCACATGCTCCCACATGCATGTACATTTACTGTGTGTAATGCAGTTAAATGAGGTAAATAATTGACTGTATCCAAGAAAGATGGAAAGCATAACATTATTATATGGTTTCTTAGCATCAGAGACCATGGAAGCTAAGAATATTTTCCAACAGAAACAGAAAAGAGAGATTTTGATGCAGGTTCATCTTTTGTCATTGTTTAACCCCAGACAGCAATTAAGCATCACCCAGCCGCTCACTCATTCCCCCTGAGTGGGATGGAGGAAAGAATCAGAAGGGTAGATGTGAGAAAACTCGTGGGTTGAGATAAAGGCAGTTTAATAGGTAATGCAAAAGCCGTGCATGCAAGCAAATCAAGGAATTCATTCACCAGTTGCCATGGGCAGGCAGGTGTTCAGGCATCTCCAGGAAAGCAGGGCTCTATCATGCGTAACTGTTGCTTGGGAAGACAAACAGCATCACCCCCAGCATCCCCCTTCCTTCTTTGTCCCCATATTTTTATGCTAAGCATGGCACCATATGGTTTGGGATATACCCTGGGTCAGGTGGGGTCAGCTGTCCTGGCTGTGGCTCCTCCTAACTCCTTGTGCATTCCCGTCCTGCTCACTGGTGGGGTGTGGTGAGAGGCAGAAAAGACCTAGGCTCTGTGTAAGCACTGCTCAGCAGGAGCTGAAATATCCCTCAGTTATCAGCACTGTTCCCGGCACAAATCCAAAACTCAGCCCCATATTAGCTACTATAAGGAAAATTAACTCTACCCCAGCCAAAACCAGCACACAGAATCATAACACTGAATTGTCATCATTATTTATACACATTATACACATATATTTCTCATATAAGCCTGGCAAATTAGAATTTTTCTCCCTCAGCAGGTCTATATAAAACTGGGTTTAATTATTTCATAAAGACCTGAGAAAAAATGTAGGTTTAGAAAAGGACTTTGAAAGCAGGTTTTGATTGGCCTGTCAAGTTATTTTATGAGGGCTAAAGTAGACAAGAACAGTTATGGAGATCTCTAAGAAGGCTGAAAGTAGCACTCACCAGCGCTGTACAGTTAATTCAAGCAGAGTCAAATGAAAAAGCGATCTCTGTATCAGAGTTAATGGGGAATCTGAACCTAGAGCAGGTTCAGAAATTAGCTCTGAATCAGCAGCTTGTTTTAAAAAGCCATAGGCTTACAAATATTTAATTCTTTCCACTGATGAAAGAAGACAGTGGGAATCCCCTGCATAAAATTCCATCTTCAGCCATAATAGTATGAAATGTAAATGCTTGAAAGTATGTCCACAAAGTATTTGTCAAAAAAAAAAGAGCTTTCCTTCCAACAGAACAAATCCTTTCTCAAAGGTATCAACATGTTCTGATGAAACAAAATAGAATTGCAAGCTTTTTTAGGACAGGACCGTATCTCTAGATTTTACAGGTAAATTGGATAAATCATACAGAATTAATAATGTGGCATCCCATGAATGCAACCACAACTGACTGCAGAACTGTTAACACTTGACATGCCAAAGTTGAGTTAAATCTCACTCAACTGAGAATTCCTGTCTCAATGTAAAATTGAGCTTTATTTTCTTAAAATCAAGACAAAATCACTGTGCTACTCCGTCAAACAAAATAAAATTCACTGTCAGCTACAAGTGCTTCCAAACTAGTACTGTGGAGGGACACCTCCAAAAAACTTTGCAACCCACACATTTTATTCACTGATAATTTCTGCAGTATGCACTTCCCTAGTTTGTCTCAGCAAGTCATGATCTGAATAACCTGTTTCTCTACTGATGCCACATATAGCACAAGACATGTCCTGATCTGGTTTCTACTCTTTTGAAATACGTGTGAATTTTTATCTGGGTTGAATAGTGTCAACTTAAAACTCTCTTGCCTTCTCTTGAATACATGAAGAAACTGTGGATACTTAGAAATACTTTTTTATGATGACTGAGATACACAATGGAATTTATGATAATCAGATAACAGATAAAACTGAGTAACATCAGTCTATCAGACTGCGGTACTGGTAAAACACAATGAGTGATACATATTGAAAACTTCAGCACTTACAAATTTTTCCTTTGTGACAAATGCTCTTTCTGCACTTGATGATGATTCTACTTTATACAAAGGTTTTTAATTACCCCTGTTCAAGTCCCTTTTGTTCAACACTACAGAATGAATTATTTCCTACTTGTTTTTCAGATAGCCTGAGGGATTTTTGAAGATCATAACTACTGAGATTACTAAATGGACAATACTGTTTACAGGAATTAACTACTGCTGCAGCACCACAGTTAGTGGAAATCTGAAAACGTATGACAGAATCACATTGCACTTCATAACTTTACTATGTAATGTTTCTATGAAGATTGCTTCTTAGAGAAAGAACACTGTAAAACTGTGTTTTTCCTCTGTAAAACTTAATAATTGCATTCCAACAAACCACACACAGGGACAGCAGCAGCCAGCTACTCTTCCTGTACATAATCGGGCTAAAGAATACAGCGACATGCACACAACAGCTTAGGTTGTGTCATATAAAATATTATGTATGTAATGTTGGCTCCTGTTCTCTCTCGAACAGCAGTGTACTTGTGTAACTTCTAAGCAAATATTGATGACAGTGATTTTATGATTAACAGGAGCAAAATATTAATTTATATAAGTAGTTTAATAATGTTCAAAACTCTGGTGATCTTATTCTAGAGTTTTGAAGATTAATGTGACCACCAGAAATACTGAGCAGATCTATCGCCCAAGAGCTTCATGAAAGCCTCAAGCTCTAAGTTATTCTGAGGGTCAAGATTCAGACCAGGGTGAATTCAGAGGTTGTGGCTGTCATCATGAAAAAATCACAAGCACAAATAAAGAATGCACAAGTACAAAGATGAGGCCTTGGTGTTTTTAAAGTCCTGCAATCCTGACCTGGAGAAATCAAAATAGCACAGTTCATCTGGAGCTTACAAAAAAGATGGACTCACTAATTAGAAGAGAGTTGCAAAGCATATTTGAAGTAATAACCTGAAAGAGAATAGCCAATATGGATTTCAAAGGGAAAAGTTTCCTCCACAAAGATGGTTAGAAAAGGTTATGGAGTTGATTATGGCAACTCATTTAAACTGTTTGATATTCAAAAGGCATTTGATGACACATCTCCTGCTGAAAACCCTAAAAAAAATAAATTTGGGTCACATAGAAGGAAATATCCTGTGGTGAGCGCTAATTGCATTCATCTTTTATTTATATATGGAAACCTCATAAAACATTCCCTAGCCCAGTGTCATCCAAATACTTTCCAGATTGAGCTATATTTAGGACTCTGCTCCACTTCTTGGAGATGGAGGTTTTGCCACATTCTAGGATCTGGCTCACTAAAAATCCTAAAACTCTTAAGAGCAAAAGGATTTGCTGTTCTTCATTATAAAAATAGAAAGTAGTACATTTTCACCTTACCTTACCCATCTGCATCTTTCTGTCAACTCTTGCCTGACAGATAGAAGCATTTTTTTGGGCAAAGATGGACTTTTATTCTGACTTCACAAAAGCAGAGTCACATTTCAGAACCCAGACATCTGCACATGCTTGTGTATACGTATATATACATGCTAATGGTGTATTTCAAGTCATGGCTTACCATCATCAGTTACCAACAAGTACAGTTCCAATGACTACCCCTGTGTCCTAAGCATTATTTTCATTATCCATCTCCCAGATATTGGGTTAACTAAATGCAACCTCTATTTCTGTCATTTTCCTCTTTTTTTTGTTTTTGTTAGTACAGATTCCACTGGTTCCATGCAATGTATCTACTATTTCATAGGACCAGCAATATTTTTCTGAATTTGTCATTTTACGAAGGATCAGTGTTACAGAAAATCATAGAAAAATTATTTTTTTTTAATCACTCTATACAGCAAATTACAAACAGAAAGTTTTGTTTCTTCCTTATACGTCTAGTTATAGGCACTCACATACTGTAGCTATATGCAAATATATAAGTAGCCCAATTTGAAGAGAGCATAATTAGCACCTATAATCCCAAATGTCTTCACTGTGAGTTCTGGATAATACATAAGTTTTTTTAACTGTAAAAGATCACAATTACACCACAATCATGCCCATCTCTTGTTTGTGAAAGTGGAAGTAGCCTCAGGCCAAAATAAAGCAGGACACCTTTTTAAGAGTGTGACTATACAGATAATGAAGCTTTGATACATGCCAGTGTTCCCTGGCACTATTTAATTTACTAGAATCTATATACCCTGAATGTTCTTGAATTGAAAAATTAGTTCCTTGTAGAAAAATACCTGGACCACGACCATCTACTCTATACATATTTAAGCATTGTGGAATCTGAATATATTGGCTGACATGAAATAGCAGTTGCAAGGGAACCAGCTGGTCTAGCTAGTTTTGGGCTCAAGTGGCATAAAATGATTATGATAATTTTAAGTATTCTACCTCAGGATGAAGGCTAAGACAAGGGAGAATGACAACACAGCAGCTCTTTTACTCCATTTCCTCACATGCTAGTCCTAGCAGTTTTATTACAGTACTTTTGAACAAAATAAACAGTAGTCACCTAAAAGCATCAAAATAACCATGACTGAAAGACAATGTGAAGTATTAAAGTATCAGTTCTGTATATGCAGTTGATCAGAAGTCTCCTAGAATTGTCCAATTCCCACAAAAGGTCAGTGCAGCATTCTCAAGTCCTTGTCCAGAATTCCAGTCACTGGATTATTTTTTCCTTCCATGTGAAGAAAAGTTTCTGCACAGTATCAGCACAGAAACTTAGATGCCTAATGTGCAGCACTTCAGCATAACAGCTGCTGATCTACCTGCAACCTATAATCTACAACGGTTTCTCAATTTTGCCTTCATAAATACTCAAGCAGCCTCCTGATGTTATTCATCTTGCAGGTAAATTTTACTTTCCTCAGTTAAATCTTGCTCTTTGTTTTAATTAAGCTTTCTCTTTGCTGGTTAAATGAGGTTTTTAAAAAAAAAACCCAAGCTAACAAAGTTCATCTTGTACCACAAAGAATTTTTCCATACTAACAGCAGTCCTAATCTTGCATCTCTTTTTAAAAGCCACTCTTACTTTTCATTGTTTTGCTGAGCTTTTCAAAAGCACCAACTTCAAAATCTTCCCTTCTGTAACATCTTTCTGCATATACTATATGCTGCATATACTACACACTGCATATACTACACACTGCATATACACAGTATGATCACATTATTCACAAACTTCTGAACATTTTTAAAGATTTCAGTATCATAATCAGAGCCCTAAAGGCCTGTATGGTGCCTTCAGGATTTGTGAATGGTCTTGATGTCAAGATGCTCATTCAGGAAGCAGCCAATTGTTGTGCTACATGGACTGCATCAGGGAATTAGATGAATCAGGCATCTCTGGGTTAGAAGTTTCCTGGGAAAGCTGCCAATAATCACATTCTGAAAGACTATTTCTTACCCAATTCTTTCATTTTGACATGTCTTGTAATCGCTGGTTTATGACCCTGTTCAGTTTTCTGCATCAACTGGGACGATAATATTACCATAACAACAAGCCTCTACCTAAAGAGAACAATTATTCAGAGGTTATTTCTTGTTTTGTAACAAATCATAGATTGTCACTGCTTCCTTTTTCTCCAGTGACAGAATATCAAGAGTGACTTTAAAGTTCCCTCATCTCAGGAAGTTTCTTGTAAACCCTAAAGTGTTCCTTTACAAGGCAGAGGCATGGTGTTCTGCTTAAGAAGAGCAACAGAGAACAGAAGGGACTTCTGCTTGTGGAAGTGAAAGGGCTGATGGAATCTCAGCTGCTTCATTCTGAGTCACTTAAAGGCTAAAAAAAAAAACCCAAAAAGTCAACCAGAAGTCATCACGATAAAGGGCTAAATGTCTGAAGAAATTAATCCAAGTGAAATCTCATTTACTCTAAAAAAATCTACAACCCCATCAAGACTAGTTATCAAAGACTAATGGGAGATTTCCCATAACAGAGCATGTCCTTTTCCCAGACAAAGCCCTGGTATGTTTCCTGCTGTAATATCTGACTATGATGCATAGAGATATTTGTGAAAGGTGATGAGAGGTCAAATTAAAATGATAAGCCAAAATCAGAAAAAAGACAGTGTCTAAACTAAGGCACTAAAACCAAAATCTAATTCCTTGATTTTAAACTGATCTATGTCTCTTGCAGCATATTTCTTCCTACTGGAAAGCATGCATACACTACGTAGGGTAAAAAGCTCACACCTATTGACAAAAGAAGACATTAAGCTCTGCTAGCTGGCTTGCTAGATACATCTACACTCTGATAATAATTTGTCTGATATGATTGCGCCTGAAAGAAATATTCTTCAGAGAAAATGTGGGCTGTGGCCTTTGGGCTGTTCATGTCTCAGTCTCCTGCACTCTGAACTAGCATGACTGTCTGCATGCACAATAGACCCCATAAACACCAATTTCTGTGTCAGTAACTGCATTAAATTACTTTAACTGTAGCAAGGCTGAGAAGGATGTAAATTAGCAAGAAACAAATAATAAATTGTGTAAATTGTGCCATCACAGAAAATGAAAGCAAAGCAACTTCGCATAACTAAATTTAATTTCCATTTATACTGGAGTAAGACCTCTGAAAAGAGACACGCAAAAATATCTGGAGACTGATGGAAGATGTTTTCTGAACAGGGATTAACAAATAGCAGTAGAATAATTTTTGCTTGGTTGTTTCGATCTTTAAATATAAAATTCACAAAATGCTTTTATTCTGAATAATTTCGTCACCAGAGTTAATTTGCTATCCTACTATACATTTCTTTAGGTTTTTCTGAAGTGTTGCTTTCCTTCACATATCCACAAAAGTAACAATGCAGATATTTCTAAGTTAGTTAATTGATCATATACTTTTGTAGATGAACACCTGAACAATCTGGCTTCACACAGTCACAAGATCGATAGATAGATGTGTTCCTTGACACATTCTACCACCTAGGCTTTTTTTAAGAAGTAATCTTGTAAACACTTAGATCCACAGTTTAGTCATAACATTAGAATGTCTATTAACTGCAAAACTTAATTAACAATCTGTTGGGTCACGGCTAAAAAAACACTTATAGATGTGTCTAAGTAAATCCACTCCTATTCAAACGCAGAATGAACAGTATATTTCAAAATGTGATTCGATTTTATAAATTCAGTCAGTATGTTTTTCTGGATAGGAATGTCTTCTATCAGAATTTGTGTTTGATTTAAGTATGTTCTTGTATGAGTGATATACATTACATAAATATCTCATATTGCAAGAATATGTGGGAGAAGCTTACTAGTCTTATAGCAACGTAAATAAATTCAACTTGACTATACATGAATTAAATCATAGAATCATAGAATAGTTAGGATCGGAAAAGACCTTACAATCATTTAGTTCCAGCCCCCACACTAGACCATGTCGCCCTAGACTCTGTCCAACCTGGCCTTGAACACTGCCATGAATGGAGCATTTGCTGCTTCTTTGAGCAACCTGTTCCAGTGCCTCACCACCCTCACAATAAAGAACTTCTTCCTTATATCCAACCTGAAATTTCCTCATCCAAAAGTTTGAACTCATCCCCTTTTGTCCTATCACTACAGACACTGATGAAGACAAAGTGTGTTCCATAAATCACTAGGGTATCAAAAATAAGAGATAGCAGAAGCTCACAGGATCAAGGCGGTATAGTAGTTTTAGCATAGAAACAGTATAAAAAGGCATAACATTCAGTTATTAATAATGTTACTAGAACCTTTTGTGAAACACTGGTCCCAGTCATGAGAATGGAAGTTTTGCTGCAAACTTTGGTGGGTCTAGATATGGCTTTCCATTTTTTCTTTCTCCTCCTCTTCAGTCTCGCCAGTTCCCCAGAAAGATAAATATCCTCAATAATACCTTGACCGCATGGATTTCAAAGAAATAACTGTATATACTGAAGTTTTGCTTCAGTTAAACTTACAGGGTTGTTGATTTTATCAAAGAATAATGTATACATTTTTGAGGGGTAAAAATAAAACTATTTAAGCATATGAAAATATTGCCTATTTAGCCTGAAAGATATTCCAACCCAGAATAGAAATAATGCATTCCAGTGACATACCAATTAATTAAAAATGAAAAAATAAATACCTCACTGTGAAATAATGAACATTGTCGCTCCATATAATAAATTTAGTCGAGGAACAGGGAATCAACATGCATGACCTTTAAAAATTCAACTTCTAAATACTAATTAAATGCTAATAAAAATTACCTTGCCAACAATATCCTGATGCAATCTTCTCCCATTTCAGACCTGCATATATTGGGTGGTATGCTATAATCTTTCCTCAGTAGCATGTTTCAAAGTTTGCAATACTACAGACCTAGAAGATAAAACCCCCAACATTATTTAAGAACAACAAAGAGCACAAAACTGTCTGTCCTATCAATTATCAGTTTTATACAGAATTTGTCAACACGCTTATATGATTAACGTGAGAAAAACTTGCTTGAGATTAGAAAACCAAAAACCATTAAATATTAAAGAGAGTAAGGCTAGAATTAGTTCCTTCTTCATAAAAAATGTGTTTGGAGTTTTTAATTGTATCCTAACAATCTCTAACAATCCTGCTATAGCCAGGTAACAGTTTGAGTTCATTTATGAATGTTAGTGTCCAAAGTATTAACCACATACAAAACTGACTTAAAATCATTTTTATTTATAATAGGATTTACCTTCTACTGTGAAAAAAACTCAAAACAACCCACCAAAGAAACAACTCAGACTCTCTGTTTCATTTTGAACATCACTCCACTTTAGCAAGTTATTCCATAATAGTAACAGAGCAACCAGGAGACATAGTTTGCTCAGCTTTCAAAAAGATTCTGGAAAGACATGGAAAAAAAAATAAACTACACTAGAGTACAGTAACCTGGAGAAAAAAATAGTGATGGAATATCATGAAGAAACATTACTATTTCATGTTTTCCTGGTTACACTAACTTTATATAGGTAGAATGGAAAATACTTGACAGATATTTGTACCTCTAATTTCATCTTGGTACTTCATTCAGCATATTTTCCTCTATTTTTATAATTTTCCTTTCTTTTTATAATTTCTCTGTACTCTGCTGTTGCGCTGCGGTTAGGTACAAAAATTCACACCTACTTCATAACTCCTTTTGTACTTCCAGAGCAGTCCTTAGACATGAACTTTCTAGAAAAGATACAGTGATGTCACTGTTCCAGTGAACTTTCAAGAGAGAATATTGGTACTAAGCCTTAACATGGGTGCAGTATGTATGCAAGTGCTTAATAACTGTTGAACCAGCTCCCTTGTCTGTCTATTAGTGTCTGAGATCAAAATAGGATCTCAGGAATTTCGTGTATTGCTCCGTGTAAACAAAACAACATGAATGCACACAAAAAAATCTTTTTCTTTGGTTGGTTTTTAACTTCTAAGTAAATTCACCTGCACAGAAATTAGTTGGACAGATAGGATTTACCTTTTTTTCCAGGAAAGCTTACTGCTAACGATTAAGCTAGCTTACTAAATTACT
>JBCJKH010017400.1:6797-18829 GCA_039877255.1 Loriculus beryllinus
AGTGACAGGACAAGGGGTAATGGGTTCAAACTTAAACAGGGGAGGTTTAGATTGGATATAAGGAAGAAATTCTTTATCTACAATACCTGTCATTATTGTAGCTGTCAATATTAGCTTATACATGTGTATGTCAGTGAAAACACAGAAGTTTCTAAGCATGAACCACTTCTGAAACCAAACAAAACCCACCAAAAAAATACAGACTTTTGAGGGTAGCATACATTCTAAATTTCTTGCCATGGGTATACATTATGCAATTGTATCAGTTTCAGTTTTTACAATCCACTGTGAAATGCAAGAGAATGATTTTACTGTTTGCCTGCAGAATACAATGAAGTTTCAGTACTGTTCTGTCAGGAGTGCAGACGAATGTTCTCTTTCTCAGAGGAAATTAGCAGACATCAAAATACATGACTTTTCATTAGAGGAAAAAAAAGTATTGGAGAGATTAAAGAGAAAATATGCATTTTGCTATGTAGTTCCAAAAATATATTACGGCTGTTAAACCTGAGGAATGGATGGATCAATAGCTTTAAGCAAGTTACGCCATTTAGGGATCACTCTATAAAAGAATTCCATATGTAATCAATCAAAATTCCAGAAATAGGTTGCTTATAGCATTCATCCATTAACTCATTTCCTTGAAAAGTAAAAATATCAAAAATAGAAGAAAATCCAGACATGAAATCTCATGTGCTGTCTTAAAAAAGCAGGGGGGAGGAGTTATAAGGTCTAAGGTATGCCAAAGCATGATAAATTTGCTAAGATTCATCAAATCATGTGAAAACAATGATAAAGATACATGGCAAAATGAAAAATGAAGAAAGAACAATAAAATACATTTAAAAATGCATTTGACTTTACAATCTTTATTCAAGGTTAAATAGCTCCTTTTTTACAGGAAAAAATTGGAGCATTTACCTGTTTCTTTCAAATAGACTACGATAAAAATTGTCTCTTTTTTTAGTTTTAGATTTTGTGTGATAAGTTTTGTGGGGCAATAACTCCCTTATGCCTAATGCACACCAAACTTGACCTCCTGTATAAAGGCAGATAAGACATGGAGGGTATTGCACTTGACATCCGAATCTTGTATCCCAGGCTTCATGCCCACTAATTATATTACAAAACAAAGTTAAATGCAATCTAGACACATACAATACAGGTTAACATGCAACTTTTATAAATTAAATGAAAAATTATCCATTTAACATGTATTACTAAAATTACCATTCTACAGGGTGCAAAAGATACACAAATAGCATGAAATTGCTAATGATTATTCTTTTATTCAGATTAAGTCTTCAGTAAATAAAAGTATTACTATTAAAAAATGTTTTGGCCACTCTCAAGGTCCAGCCTCAGGTCAAAACAATATTCATCAAATCAGTAGACCCACTCACCACACACAAACCCATTCATCATTTGGTGGAGGGAAAAAATAAAGAAGGTGAACTTCGGTACAAATGCTACAAAGAAAAGTAATATAGTTAATAAAAATAAGATGAATACCACTCTTGGTTTTAGGGTGAATGCCAAATAGGGTCTTGAAAGTTCTTATTTATTTTCTAAATTATTGTTATTATTATCTAAATTATTGCTGTTAAAAGGATGGGTCATATGCATGAGCCTACTTCTTTAATATCCCTCAATAACAGAGACCTTCCTCACCAAGCCCTTCTCTCTTCTGATGAATTCTTTGAAGGTGCACTGACTATTCATAGGACAGGCAGTCACAGCAGTGAAATCACAGAACATACTGCCTGATTTCTGTACATCTTTGTATTGTATTTGTATATTTTGGAGAGAGACTGCTAGGAGGAGGAATTGAACTGTAAACATTGTCTGCATACCAAATTGAAACTTTGCTTATGATTAGAAGGTTCAAGTGATGGGAGGAGAGTGGGTAGTTTTGTGAAATGAAACGTCCTCTAGGATCAGGGAATGTAGACCAGCAAGTGTTTAATATGAAATGTGGGCACCACTTTGTTAATAATGTTTGAATACTGAAACGCATTTCAATATTGAAATGAGTGACCTACAGAAGAAGGTTTTTCAACCCTAATATTGAGTAGCAGAATCAGCCTTCTCAGAAACAGAACTTAAAAGGTATTTAATAAACAGTGTAGCTTTTTGTTACTTTAAAAGTAATAAGAATATTGTGATTTTTTTCAGAGAAATTTTGTTATTTGTTAACTTCTACTTGAAAAACAAAAAAGTAACAGATAATTTACATGAACTAAATCCAGATTTCTCTAGTCCCTTAGGCAGTGCTGACCCAATTGGAATCCAAGACAAAATCCAGGGTCCACTTTTGCCTCCTGTCAGTTTATCCATGTGCCAGGAAAACAGGGTTTGGTCCCACATGTAACTTGCACTGACATCTGTAGGAGTTTAGTGGTTGCAAGGGCTGCAGATGCAAGCCTTTGTCCGTGCACAGTTTTCACTATAAGACACCCAGAAATACTGAAGAGTACAGATGTGAACCTGTAACTAATCTGTTCCAATTTAATGACAGCCATCATTTCCTTCACACTGCAATAATTTTGTGTTTAATATGTGGTTATAGTATCACCTTCTTTCCAAAGGCATCTGATACTGTTTATTTATATTTGCACAGAAATATATACTATAGGTTCTAATCCACTAATAGACAGTATTAACCAGTTTGTTTAAACAAAACAATCTTTGTAAAACAAAACTAATAGTTTCACTGAAACTAGATCCTCATCTGTAGCCATTGACTCAGTAGGCTTTGGATCAGGCCCTAAAACAGGCATGGGTCAGAGCTAGCTAATATATCAGTCTCACATCCAGGAACTGTAGAGGATATAGAGACTGAAGTTGCACAGACTTTGTAAATATTTATTACAAAATGGACATGAAGTTTTTTAGTTCAAATACATGACTCACTACAGGGAATGTACATAACTTTGTGACTGTGGCAATGTACCTTTGATGTCTAAGAAGTCTTCTTTTGTAAGTACATTCATATGTACATTTTGACCATCTGTTTCAGAGTACTACAAATGCAGAGTAAAAGTGGTATTAAAAAGTAAAGTACATATTGTTAGCTTCAAATAGCCCAATACTGTAATTTTTCATGCCAGCATGTTTGCTGATTTTGTTGGGCTTTTTTTTTTTTCCCCCTGGTTCTATGCATGATAACAGCATTATAATTTAAGAATTTATGGCAAGTCAGTAGTAACTAGCTACAGCTGAGATTTATAAATCTCATTATTGTCTTAGAAATAAGTATGAAGTGGAATCCATAGATCTATTTGTTACTCAGTTTGGGAAAAAAAAAAAAAAAAAAAAAATAGCCCAAAAGAGCTGAACACATTATTTCACACATTAAGAAATGGTTTGAGTGCTGGCATTGAAAGAACCTCACAATTTTGGATATATCAACAAAAGAGTGCTGTCTTTGTGTGTGATACTGAATCTTTGTGTGTGATCTTTTCCCTCATCTAAAGGGCTTCTGCAATGGTTCATGTAATGGTCCAGCATGCAAGGTTTATTTTGAGTGCCTAAATGGTGAAATGGAGTTCTGGTAATCCTCTGGTTTAAAGTTTCTCTACCAGGGTCTCTAATTTGTAATTGTTTCTCTTTTGCTCTGGATCCTCTCTCCTGGAATTTAAAGGAAGGAAAGAAAGAAAAAAAAGAAAAGAAAAGGCAGTTTATGTCTGGAACAGAAAACAACTCTGCAAGTTAATAAGGGCTTGATTTGACTTTCCCTGAGAAAACCCCAGGACCTGGCTTCTTAAGGAACATCAAACAGCAACAAGGACAAGGAATGAGGGAAAAACAGCGAGAAAGAGAGGAGATGTTTCTGTATACCTTAGATGCACAGAAGATGGACAATAATACTACTTGTTTCTGATGAAAGACTACTTGGTCACACAAGTGCTATGAGGAACCTCTAACCTCAGTAGTTTAAGCTGCATTCATAAAAAAGTTATCTTTTAAAATTTAATCCAGCCCACCAAATAGACTGGTACAAATACATTCCTAAATACAAATATATGGGGTTGGAGTTCAGTATACAGCTCATTCTATATACCTAATTTCACAAAATGGGCTATACAATGTACATATGATGATTTTAAATCCTTGATATTAATGAAAAAATTAAAAATATTTGTGATGCTATTTCTTTTTTTTTTTTTTTTTTTTAAAGATTGAGGGCTTTAATATTAAAGTTGTTGGGCTTTTTTAAAAAATATTTCTACTAACTTTTACCACTAATATGTTATCTATAGTTTTGCCAACACAAGATAGATTTTCTCTAACAGCATGGTTACACCACTGTGATGTGTAAACAAACATCGCCTAATCAGCTGAGAAGAAACAAGTGGGTTTAAGTTTCTTGCCAGTAAAACTAAGTTTATAATGTTGGAGGTGCTAACAGGAATCTGCAGCCATGGCCCCTTTTTGCTTTTCTTGATTCTTGTAAGTTACGTTTTTAAAAGTGGTTGTTGAGCCTCTGTACAGTGGATTTGTTTCCTAAAAAAAAGAGAAAAAGAAGCAAATACAAACTGAAGAAAAGGGAGTCATGCAATGTTTAACTCATTTTGTCATAGCTTCAGCTGCAAGCAGAAGTAGCTGCACACCGCTGCCTGGAGCATCCCTCCTCAGTAAAGGGATCATTTTGGTCCATGATTCCTGACCCAGCATTACAGTGCAGGTTGTACATGCATCAGATAGTATCGCTCTGCTTCTCGATGTGCAAAAGATAGTTTGTATTCTACTTTGTGAGAAACTCAGGCCAGAGACCTGCCTGGCCCAGCAATGTGCTTCCAACAGTGGGCAAATCAGGCTGCCAAGAAAAAGCTGACACACGTTTCACAAAACTCCTGGGTTAGAGGGACTGTCCTCCTCTCATGGATTTGTCTGTAGACATTTTGAACTCATACAAACTTTTATCATCCAAAATATCTTTGGAAACAAATGGTATGCCCTAAACACAGATTGTGTAATAATGTCTTTTGACTTCTTTGGAGCTTGGTATCCCACTAATATGAGAAAGCCAGCATTGTCCTGACACCCACCAAAAATGCTTACTCAACATGCTTTTTTCCAAAGAGCCTGAGAAGTCTTAAAGATTTTGCAAAGAGCAAAAAAGGCAGAAAGGAAAGAAGAAAAGGAAACATGGGGTTAAAGCTTGCATTAGCACCCACAAGCTATAGATAGGAAATAAGGCCTGAATTTTTTTTATCCTTTTGCCTGCATTTTGGACAGCATACATTCATTGCTGCTCTGTGTCAGTGAGCTTACATTATTACACAGGGGTCACCAGTAATATCTCTTTTCTAAAATGGGCTCTGTTTCTGGGAAGAGGGGTACACCTCTGATAATCCCATAGGCAGTGATTAACTTTGCTAAGATTACTCAAAGGTAAGGTACTAATTAAAAAAGAACTAATAGAAAATGTTATCTACATGTTTTGACATGTGGAAGGAATTAAACCATAATATCAAATTCTAGCTATCTTTCATACCTAAAAAAACCCCCTAATTACACTTTATGGAATACTAAATGTAGTGAAAAGTTACAAGTAAAATCTATCAATGTAAAAGAACAAAACCAAAACAGATGATTTTAAAGGCTGTTGTGCACCATGCAACCAAATTAAAGAATCTCATATAAAGTCAATTCATAACGTACCGTTTGCCATTTAACTTTTGATTTTTCCACTTCAAACTTGGCCACCTCTTTTCGGTCCTGAACTGACACCAGTAGTTTCCATATACAAAGTAAAACAATGCCAATGAGAAGGATAGCAAGGATGACACCCACCATTATCATTGGAATATTTGGAAGCTGTGGGCAATCTGTGGAAACAAAACCAATTATGACTGTGGATATCCAATCAATAAATTCTAGGCAATTAAAAACAGCCAAGAGGCATGCTGGGCTTTTCATTTGCTGAGAACTGTACATGCCTTTTACTTCAAGTCCATGTTGTATTTCTCCTGTTAGCGCTAACCTGGCTAACTGTGAAACTGGCTGGAAAACACTGCATTAAAATGTTACAAAAATTAATTGCTAACTTCTTGCCCTGGTAGTTTACTGTGTCAGTTAACAGCTGCTGGATAGAGCTTTTCTGGAGACCTTATCTCAGTTCACGTTTGGATACATTGCAGCCACCACAGAACAGTAGCTTTAAGGCCCAGGAGCTGAAGAGCAGATGACAGCACAGGTGGTTATTGTACAGTGATGGGAGGGCCACTACACAGGGTTTAATGAGCTGGGTCTCCCTTAAGATAGTTATTTCACTTTTTTCTTTTATTCAGATCTACATAAAATGCATAGTAAATGCCTTTAATAAAGAAAAATATCCTACCCTTAAATTCTTGAGTCTTAGGGGTGTAGTTTACAAAGGGATGTAACAAAGCTAGTACTAAAGAAGCACAACTATCTTTGGTTTTGTATAGGTTGCAATTACAGCAGAACACTTATGGTAGAAGCTGCTCTTATTTGTGTAGTGAGATCACTTTTATTCTCACACGTATGCTAGACAAAGGCTTCAGAAAGGGTTAAAAAAAAATCAGTGCCATTTGTGCTAACAGAGCAAGGCTACAAATCTGCTTTCTCTAAAACTAAAAAACATTTAACCCTGACACACTGGGTGTGTCAAAACAAGCAAACAAACAAAAGTATTTTTATTGCCTGGAAACTAAAGTGTTTGGCAGATGAAAAGCAGTGTCTGTGTTCTTTCCTGCCCTACATGATTAAAAGCTTTAATGAAACATCAGTAGTGAAACAGCAGCAAATAAAGTAGCAGTGTTAAATGAAAGGCTATAAAGAGATCTGTTGAATATCAGTTATGTAAAATATTCAAAACTTAATGGTACTGGAACAATAAAGGTAATTATAAATGTATTCATCAGGTATGCCCACTTAGATTGTCTTGGATATCTGTCCATCTCTGAAATATACGTAATTTCAAAGTGGCTTATAGTTTTCACATATAATGCAAAAGACATTTGGTATTATCGTATTTGATTTACACAAGGATTTAGAAAAAATAACTTAACTCTTGCAGCCCAGGGATTATTCAGACCATCTTTCATTAAAGGCCAAGTGCATGAAATAAGTACTTGAGGAGGTGGTCTTCTAGCTGGGCAGAGGAGAGCTATAAACACAAGGAAGATCTGTGCTGCTTAAAAATGCTCAGCTTCTAGGTAGCTCACCCTGCCTGCATTTTCAAATTTGATTTATGTAGAAAAAGCAATATTCACCGCTTACCTTTCTGTTCTATGCTATGAATGACTGTCCTTCCCTGTTCATCCACAGCCAGTAGAAATGTGGTTATACATTCATTTTCCCCCTGCAAAGAGCAGGGAATGGATTTATCCTCTGAATAATCTGCAGAGGGAAAGAGAGAAAGTCATTGTTCAAATCAGATGAAATTTAACATGTAATAACAAGAGAAACTGCTGGCATTGTGTTTGTCACAGCCTCATCTGTGGAAGATAAAGAGTGAAGGATGAAAGGAGAAATAACCTCAGAATTTCTACAAAATTTAACAACCTTTCTTTTAACCCAAGCTTTGTTTTGTTTCCAGTTTTTCACTTCTATCTTCAAAGAACAGATTCAGGTGTTGTCAATCTGCACTGACCATATAGTGTACTGTGAATTTCAATGAATTGGAAGTGTTTCCAAGATGCTCTACCACCAGCTGTCTAGGAAATGTAATAGTTTCCAGTTACAGAACGAAGTAAACAGTATGTTCTCTTCGGTTTACAGCCACTCCTACCATGTCTAGATTATGTTTCAGAAGTAGACATACATACAGCAACGGGTAACGTTAAAAGGGCTGCATTTATTTCTTCCACGATAGCCCTCTCAAATATTAGTGTGTCCAGCACAGTCACAATGGTAAATACAGATTAATAACAGAAACTGCGATTCTGGGATCATTGTAACATGATTCCGAGGGAAGCAGATAAAAAGTGATCTGAGATGACAGTCTGGCCCCATTTATTTGTCTCTGCACAAAAACTTAATCTATATTTTATATTTTTTCAGATGTTTTCTAACCAGGAAGCCTTTTATGCTGAGAAAGCTTCATCCACAGGGAACAGAGAGGCAGAAGGAAGCTGTCTCTAAGAGACAATGTAATGCAAATGATTGAAAGTTGAGACTGCAGCTCCAGAGCCAGAAATACCGTAATTTGAAGCCTAACAATTACATAATATTTTTATACAGCAAAACGTCTGACCTCACAATACCTTTGGGGCTGAAGACTTACCATATTTCCATATAACCCAGTGTTTTAATAGCACTGGCAATCTAGGTATGCTTTTCAATACATTCCTTAGAAAAACTTCTTAGGTTTTATTTTTAGAGGTAAGAAAAAACAGTAAGTTTCTCAAGCGTTTCTTTAAAAATAGTTGTCACTTTCCATTATTTCTTAGCCACTTAAAACTCTTACTAAAATTTCATAAGCAACTGTGCCGAAAATCTTAAATTCTCAAAATTAGTAATGAAATATAAAGCAGGAATCAGACAGGATATGGATTTTAAAGAAATCTGTGGTACATAAAGAAAAAAAGTGCTCACTTTTTTTTTCTGGTGTTTTTGTTTATATTGCTTACTGTCATAAAGTTTGGTCTTACAGACAACACTGCTGAACACCATAGAAAATATGAAAGTATAAATAGGAGACTGCCCTAGGGTCCTTTTCTCTGCTTGTTATAAAAAGAGAATCACATCTGGGTAGATTTTAATGGAAACATGCTCATGATTTGTGATACTCTTGTATTTAACCTGTTGCCTGTCCTGAGTGGCAGATCAATGTGTTATCTATCAAGGTGACATACAGACAAGACTTGCTGATTTAACAAGATTTGGTTTTGTTAGAAGAGCCACAAACTGCAGACTGAGTGTGCTGATTTAATGGCACTCATTATCAGTCACAGATCCAGTAGTGCTGTCACAAGTTTTGCAATATTGGTTGTTTCCCAATTCTTTTAAGCAAGAACATCCAGAGAATATTACCTTGCTTAAAAAAAAGTAAGGAAAAGGGTAGTTGTTAGCTATCCTGAAGGCAGAGACAAATTTGCAGGGGTATTCCAAATATCATCCAGAAGGCAGTAACTGCAAATATATTAATTATATCTAAATTGTAACTTTTAATTTGAGACCAAGGGGAGCAGAAATCTGATCATGTGCAAGGATGAAGAAATGAAAGCAAAAATGCCAGTTCAAGCCATTCAGAATGCTGCTTACGCTTAGTATTTTCATTTCTCTGATGTTATTTTTAGGATGAAGACTCACTAAGAGAGACTATTGCATACATGATTTTCAGTTCATCAGCACTAAAATTTGCCTAGGTAGGTAAACTCCTGTAATTTACACCTGTGTAATTTTTTGCATTCTGCCATGAATCATCATGCTTCTCTCACCTCTGCCTGCAACCTAATTCCATTAATTTCAGTGGTATTTAAAATCACAGGAAAAATAATTGTGTAAGAATGGCAAGCTGGAGCTCCAAGGTGCAAAAGACTATTTCTTAACAGATACTTAGATAAAAGATTCAATAACAAAAAAATATTGACTGTACATTTAAATGCCATTATGCCCTTTCTTATTTGTCCTTTGCTCAACAAAATGCTCATTTTGGGCAGCTTCATGTCACTTTGAGTCAGAACCATAGAGCAGTGCTGACATAGGGATTTATTCATGCTGCAACATGCAGTTTGTTGCTGCACTGGGAATTTTTGTGGTGTCAACACTCAGGGGTAGGAAAAGCTCAGTTTCTCTGAGGAAAGTGTTAGAGTCCCTATTGGGCTTGTGACAGGAGCAGTCTGGTGCCCTGTGGTGGCAGGAGTCACTTAGGAATTGCAGTTCCTCCTGGGTAGCAAGTAGAGCAACAGGGGCTCCTCTTACACCCATCTGGCAAAGGAGGATTATCTCTATTTAATATTCAAATCTTAAAAATGGCTGAAAAATACTCAGAAGTGATGCCTGCTGTGGACATAAGCCCAGTAAATGTGAGCCCATCAGCCGCTCCAGAGTTGCTGTACCATCCTGCGTCCTGCTGGATCCCCAGGCAGGCTCGGAGGCTAAAACAGGCATTCCTATGAAACAGGAAAATACAAATCCTACACTTTTTTTATTGCTCCACATTTCCAGTCATTGGGTTGCAACATACGAATGCAAAAGAGAAAGTAAATCTTTAAAATGCTATGATTTTATTTAACCTTGAGCTATTTCTAGTTTTCAAAAAGCCTTGAAGCATTAAAGAAACTGAAATATAAACCAGAAAGCAGTAGTATGCTACTGCATGAAGTTGCTCAATAATCTGTCTGAAATATGTGGTGGTCTAGTTATACCACTTTCAAAATCCTTTTTTTGTTTAGGTAATACAGTTTTGATTTCAGGATAATTGTTTTACTATTTTTCTGAAAACTATTTTTTTCCTTTCAGGACTTCTTAGTGCATGCATGCAGCTCTGAATGGGCTTCCAACAGTTTGCAGGCTGCGCATACAGCATTCTGCATTGTCATCCTAGTTCTTACATTTATCTTAATGCTTATGTACATCTGTGATGTGGATAGATTGTAGCTATGTCCTGCCTCACCTAACAATTGCATTTTACCATGCTACTGAGACTAGAATTGCCATTAGAATAAATACAGACTGCCTACTGAACAGGCAAGTCCATTCTGCTACAGTAAAGAAAAAGATGCACTATTTCATCTAAAGTTTGGTGGGGGTTTGGTTGTGGGTTTTTTTCTTTTACTTTTTTTTTTTTTCTTGAGAGCAATATTTTGTTCAAGGTTAATTCTTATTCCACAGATTCCAATCGATGGAAGGCAGTTTTGAATTAAAGCAAACAACTGAAATATGTGCTTAGTCTCTAGAATACTAGAAACATCTTTGCCACTAGTTAAAGGGCTGTGTCTAGTTGCCAGCTGTAATCAAGAGTCTGCATAAGGACAGGAGTCAGGTTTTGCATTTGTATGATAAAAAAAGCCACACTGGAACTCATGGTACAGACATGATATAAGCTGAGGGGCCTTCATCAGCCACTGATTTGTAGGGACTGGTATTTATTAAATGCAATGCTTTTTACATAAACTGCTTAGAAAGCAGGCATGATCCAGGAAGTTAACCTGGTCTGTATTTCCTACTTACCACAGAACTGTAGACAAGCAGCAATTTCCTCATAAGCCTTAGTATAATTCCATGGCAGAACAATGAGGCTACTTTCTACTACTGAAAGTGGAAACTATCACTAATCACACGCACACAGAAAAGGAAGACTGAGTATACAAACCGTTTGTGATGCTGACAGTTGCATCAACCAATTTGCATTTTTCACTGCATTCTCCCGGTGACTTGTCATCTGAAGCCAAATGACATTCCACACAGCTCCTGTATAAAATAATTCAGTAGCTCATCAATCTCTGCCTGTCACAAAGCAACACTACGAAAGCCTGAATGTATGCATCTGCATTCTAAAAGGAAGCTAAACAAAAGGTCTTGTACTATGGATACTGTAGTTCTCAGAAATATGATAGGTATTGCCACCAAAACCCCCCCCACCTGAATAAAGGTATTGTGTATAAGCTCTTTCTTGTCCTCTTTTCTCTTCCAGCTAATTAGCGACCAGACAGAACCCCAGGCAACATTATTCATGTCGGTCTATCAAAGACATAGGGTTACTCACACGTAACATTCATTTACAAAAAGAAATATTCTAAAATAAGCTCACGCTAAATACCAGCCAAAGGAATGTCTATCAGATGAACAATATCTGAAGTAGACTTCAGAGAGATCAAGCTGGGGCCACTATAATTCTTCCTTTGCTGAAAGTCTGTTGAATAATGTATTAATACACTATTCAGGTATCTTAACAGATGTCTCTTGAATGCTATTATTTGTCTCAGGAATTATTTACTTAGATCCTAATTATAATAATGCATTTTACTGTAAAAGGGAAAAAAAAGGGAAGGGAAGGGAAGGGAAGGGAAGGGAAGGGAAGGGAAGGGAAGGGAAGGGAAGGGAAGGGAAGGGAA
>JBCJKH010017404.1:17929-38320 GCA_039877255.1 Loriculus beryllinus
ATTTTCTTTGCCCTCAACACATCAACAGATACAAGAATTCATTTTACAGATATATACATGTGTGTAGATACAGTGTAAGGCTGGGGTGTATTTCAAATGGCACCAGCTGCCTCTGATGCAGAAGGAGGAGAATGCAATTACTTTTGTGGAAGTCTGTACATATTTGCCAGAATTTATAAATGTTTACAAGTAACTGGTCTTCACATAAGCAGGGCCCTCAGGGAGTGCTAGGCCCCCATCTGCTGGAGAGTTTTATGTCAATTCTGGTGATTTTTAGGTTATTTTCTTTGCATTTTTGTCTAAGAATTATCATCACTTGGCTTTCTTACTTAAACGTTGATAGTGCCTGGAGAGGCAAAGGCCTGATTGTTCTGAGTACTCTACGTACATATGGTGAGAGACAGTTCCTCTCCCAACAAGTTTTCTATCTAAACAAACAAGGTTAACAAGGCTGGGAAGATGCAGTAACTCCCCATTTCACGAAGGAAGCACAAGAAAGTGCGAGGAGCTGAGCACTAAGCCCCAATCCTGACAGGCACCGAAGCGCTTGCTCCTGGCAAGGGCAGAGGTTTTTGGAGAATATTTTCAAGTTGAAAACAGTTGGAAACATACTTCAAGAAAAATAAACATTGCAATCTGCTTGGATAGCAAGGGAGGAATGGCACAGAACTTGGCGTCCCAGAGGTTGTGGAGATTAACGGCTTTCAACTACTTCTATGCCCTTTTGGGGATATTCTGTGGCCTCCTGAGTAAGTTTGGTAGCTTAATTTGCAGCTCTTCTGTGTTGCCTAGAGCTGCCTTTGACTAGAGTCTCTTGGCTGTAGTTAAACAGCAAAACCCTTGATGTGACTGAACTCTGACTGTGAAATGATCCTTTCTATGGTGGTTTCAAGGAGCCTGAGAAGGTAGCTCTCTGCTTCAGTGTTTGCAGGAAAGGCTTGCTCAGGGAGCTTCTCGCATGGCTGGCAGTGAAACAAATGGGATGCAGCTTGTCTTTTATGCGCTGTTAGTTGGCATGTAAGAGGATGACATAGGAGGATGTAACCAAGATACTGAGAACATTCAGGCTTGCATAGAAATTCCCTTCTTTGCCCCGTCTTTCCCTCAGCGTGACCACTGAAGAAAGCAGCAGGGAGAATGCTCCTGGGACCAGCCTTACAGCTCCTACCAGCCGCCTTAGAGCGGTGTGTGTTCCAGTGGCTGGACTAAGATTAATTGCACATTTGGATTTCACACATATCTTTAAGGGCACCTCTAATTATGAATGCATTACTGGCTACAGTTAAAAGTTGTTAAAAACATGGGGAAAAAAATTGACGCTTGAAATTGTAACATTGGCAATGTTTAAAAACAGACATTTGTCATCAGCAGGGAAGTATTTTAGGCAGTAAATTTTTATTATCATCTCCTATTTTTCTCCTGGGTAAGAATAGGAATGGATGAAAGGGAAGCTCTCTGGTTCTGTAAATGAAAAGCCCCTTTGTCCAGTGGAGATGGCATTCCCAGGGGAAAGCATACAGGTTTTGGGATTCTTGCAGAAATCTGCTGTTTCTCGCCTATGAGATCTAAGAAATCATTTACAGAGCTGCCCAAAGAAACTAAAGTGAAGCTGGACCTAAGTTGTGTCAGCAAAATGTAGTTACACTTCACCACACAGTGTAGTTGGGCTGATTTGCAGGGGAAATTAATCATATTGAGATAAAATCCCATTTATTACTGCAAATTACAGTCAGTTTGAGAGTGACTGGATTCACCTGATTCATCTGAAGTTCTGCTTTCATTGCATGACCCACTGTGGTGTAGGAAGGATCAAACAATCTCTATATTAAAAAAAAAAAAAAGGAAGAGAGAGAAACTGCACTCAACCCGTATAAAGGAGTTTTGGTTTCTTCAAAAGAAGAAAGGCAGTCTTGCCGTAAGTTCGATAAACTGCATTTATAGTGCTTGTGCCCACAGATTTAGCTTGTAAGAGTGAAATGTGCTATGTTTAAATACCCAGAAGGAGTCTGGAAGACAGATTTGTCCTGATAGCTTGTCATTTACCAAAATGGGTAGTGATAATTGGACACAGGAGACACTTGCAGATCATCCTTTAGTGACAGTGCTGATAGTTACTGGAAACATAAAATATCTCATGGTGGAGCTTCAGTGCCTTTTCTTTCATCAGCCTGGGCGATGTCCCCAGCAAACACCATATGCACCATTGCCAAATGCATTTCATCAAAATATTCTGAGTTCAATCCCTTTCTTTAAAGTATTTTGCAACTGTATATTAAAATATATGGAATATTAATGAAATTGGAGAAGTGTAAGACAGAGATGGATAAACCCATCCTTCTGACGTTGCCTTTGGCTCTGATGGCTCTGGCCTGGAGTGCAGCAGGCATATTAATTATCTGCCAGGTTTAAACCTTGTTTCCAAACCTTGCTAGCCTTGGTCAGCAGCATACCACTAAACATCACCTTTTAGCCACCCCTTTGGTGTTCTGTGCTGCAGAGCTGAACATCGCTCTGGAGGAGTGGAACGAAATGCAGAAAATAGCTTCTTCAGAGGTGAAAAATCACGGTTAACAGAGAATTCAAAGAGCCTCCCAATCTTCCTTAATTACAACCTTGTCTTTTACATTGCTTTTCAGTATCACTTGTTGCAACTTCCTTTTTATTTAGGTTATGCTTTTTAAGAAATGTGTTGGCTTTTTGTAGGGCACTGTAAGCAGCTATGGTGTGATGGTAGAAATCCCAGGAAAAAGTCGTGTATCATTCAGATTTCTCAGACTGCGTTTCTGCCCATCAAGTAACTTACGAGAACTGTTTGGGGTTTCTTTTTTACTGTTTTTTACACACTTTGGTACCACATCTTAGATTCAGGATATTTCTCTCCTTGCTCTGTACTGCCTTTTCTGCACATTTAAACTAGTCCTTTTCCAGCTGCCTGCAATGTATGCCTAGATAGCCTAGTTGTCATATTTGGCTGTCTAAGGAGCTTCTGAGAAAGATGTTCATATGAAGCTAAATTGCTAGCTAAATATTGAATTGAGCAGTAGATGCTGAGGTCCTGTGTGATATTTTGTTATTAATATCATCAGGAGATTGTAAAGAACAATACCAATAATTAGTCAGCCTTCTAACCCTGCAGACCAGAACCTATTAATTATATTACTCTTCATAGTGTATTTTATTAATAACTTCCTATTTTATTTTTATTATGATGTGAGAAGGATTTCTGGATCTTAATTAAGGTATTATATGAATTAAGTAATGTAATTTGACTGAACAGGTTAAAAATTTATTTATTCAGGTCTAAAGCAATGCTTAATAGATTAGAGTGCATGTTATAAAAGGTAGCTTCTTGTTTCTGAAATAAGACTTTGGATTAATGGATGCTGGAAAGATTTAAGAACTTACTTTGCTGCCCTTCTGCTTATGTTGTTAGCCTACATATAAGATACTCAGGCTCTATGTTATATTCATACCCACTGCTTCTAAGACAGATGACCTGAATGTAGCAAAAAGATAATTTAATAATATAATGGTAAGAATTTGTAAGAATAAGAAATGAGGCCAGTAGCCAGCCTATAATGAAGGTTCTTTTTGAGGAAAAGATCCCTCTACAAGAGAGCTGTTAATATCTGTTAAAGTAAATGGGATTTAGGCATGCACATAAAGCTAAACACATAGTTCTGTGTTATTATTAATCAGGATAAGAAAGTTGGTTGGAGTTTGTCGTTGAGTCAGGAGACAATGTTTGTGTATATTTCCCTTGACTTGTTATGCCTTCAGTAAACTCTGTGCTGCCATCATATCATTTTACTCCTAAGTTATTGGGAATAAAAGATCCAAGGATGTTCAGTAACACAGACTAACTCGAGTTCTCAAGAGAACACAAACACTAAATACATCTATAGATCTAACTTCAGTGCATTTTGCTAAAAAAATAATTAATTTAACATTTGTTGCTATGTGCTAGAAATGTTTTCTCTGACTGTACATTTGATGTGTGTGCGAGCACCAGGTTGGCTCTGTGCTTTGAAGAAACATTTACTTAGAAAGTCATTGGGTTTTTCTCTAGTTATTAAGCTGATTGCTAGCTAGTATAGGTCTGCTGTGAAGAGAATTGCCATCTGCACCCAGTCCTCCTTAAGGGAGGCTAGACACCAAGACTGTCTGGTTTACTTCTGTCCCTTCAGATGCTCACCACAAGCCACACATTGCCCTCTGTCCATTGCACTGCATAGCAAACTGAAGGCAATGGTCATCAGCAGTGCTAGTCAAAAGCAGTTCTTAAAAAGGGGCTTATACATTGCTGTAGAAATGCACAAAGGCACTTACAGCTTCAAATCAAACAAAACAAAATCAACCAACAAATAAGCAACTAAAGTAGCTAAATATCCAGTATGACCTGTCAGTATTGAAACTGAAGGTTGAAATCCCAGCCCTAGCTTTCCTCCTACAGATTGGTTTGGATAAATATACAAAAGAGAAAACCCTGCTTTTGCTTTTCTTGATCTTCATTTTCTAATTTATTCTTCAGTCTTTGGTCCAAATTAATCCAACTCTGATAACTTTAATGTTATCATATTTGCTCCAAACTTCTGTGGAGAAAGGGATATACTGAAGAACAGGTTTTGAGCTTTAGGGCTTGTTTTTTTGTTTCTTTTGGGGTGTTGTTTTTTAATGAAAGGACAATTTTTCACGTGTCTGAGATGCTGAGAGCCAGGCTTGTGGGTCTTCTGAGGTATCTGATAGATACTCAAAACCATTGTAAACTGTATTTATTACTCTGTGTAAGATGCAAGGCTAATGGAATGAATCGATAATGCTCTGCATACACATGCTGTGTTTACCCAGTTCTGTGTAAGTATGAATGGAAATTTTACTTATTGTTTACCTACTAATTAATTAACCAGTTGTATTAGTTCTGGGTATTGATTTTACACTAGCAGTGAATTTCATAATTTTTTTTCAACTATTTAATTGTTTATTTCTTTGTTTGTAGACAATAAAATTATAAGTCATGGCTGAGACACTGCGCTGCCAGAGATGAACTCACACCTATACAAACCCAATAATCCTTTTCTCTCAAAATTCTTTGCAGACATCAAATTGGAGTCTGATCTATGCTAAATGTTGAATTCTTTAAACGTTGAAAATAGTAAAACTCTAATAGTACAGGAAGGTGTCTGAATTTGGCGTAAGATGCCCACTTAGAGGGCCTAATGAAGAACAATTCAGGTGACAGTTGCAGCCACAGTTGAGTTAAAGATGCTTGAAGCTGTGCGGAACCACCGCAGGATAGGAGATGGGGATCTGAACCCTAAGATCCCATAAGAGTTATTAAGTCCTGATGTATACTTCTGGTGAGCATTGTTCCTGAGAGGTGTAAATGGTGAAGAAAGGCATGTTTGGAGCAGGGCTAGTTAGGGATGATGTCCTGCTGCTCATTTAGATCATGAACTGTTCATCAATACTAACAATTAGTGGGCTAAAGATTCCATTGACCACATGACAAGAATCAATATACACAGTACTTGTTAGTTATTTACCACAGAGTGTATTAAAGCCTATAGATTCACCATAAATACTTTAAAGCTATCCTGCTATGATCCTTGCCACAACATGCATTGACACATCAATAAATCCTGTTGACAAGGGCGATATGTGAAAATCAATACCAGTTTATCAGCTATTTCCATGTAGTCTTTTCTACAGAGGTTTAAAGATCTTTTCCCAAAGCTGTATAACTGACACGGTGTAGGGGCAGATCTTGTATCAAATGGTGACCTTGATTAATGCCGTTCACTTACAGAACTTTGTAAATCCCATACAAGGGACCTAAACCCATTTCTGATGAGGTCCACTGTTTGGAAAGTTCTTTTCAAAGCTTTTACTGAAGCTATTTTACTTTTTTTTTTTTTTTTTTTTGTGAAAGCGAATTAAGTTTCTGCACAGACACGGAATGAGTTTGGCTTTTTTTGCTTTAAAGAAAAAGAAGTTTCTTCTGCTGAGAAAAAAAAAAAAATGCCGGGTGTTCCCTTTTCTCTAAGCTGCTTTCTACAACGTAAGGGCCACCACCAAAGGCTTGTTGTGCTACACAAGCTTTATTGCATTATAAAAATAGGTTTAAAACTTCTATGTATGGTGCAAAAGTATATGATATGGGCACGGTAGACCATTTTTTTTCTGCTGGTTGTTATTTAGTACTTGAGGAATTTTGAGCTGATGCTACCTGATTTCAGGTGTGGAGCAATCTTTTAAAAATCTGTTCTCCTTGGGCTTTCAGTAGTCTGTTATCATTCATGTCTAAGTAACAGATTATTTAGATTTCTACAGTGATTCCTTCTATACAGACTTTCCTCCCGTCAAACAGATGAAACAGCAGTTTTATCCTGGTACATTACTTGTTTCACAAGCAAGTTCTAATTGTCCTGGAAGATGTAATAACCTTGGGGACCAATGGAAAAAAAATAATCTCTCTAAAATACAGGAACATACCTGAAACAAAACTGAAACAGAAAATAATCACTACATTAATATCATTAATGGTTATTCTTTTTAGATTAAATTCCTGCCCCTGTTTCCTGCACAACAAATTTAACAGTTTGAATTCCAAAGTAGGCAAAATATTTAATTAGTTATGTGTCTTGCATTCAGGGCTCTGTAAGTCATGCAGCAGCTTAAAAGCCATCTCAAATCCCACAGAGAGGAAGGGATAAGGAAGCCTATTACATGGCTCTTTGGGAGTACCTCTGCCAAAGTCAGCTTTGATGGAAGTAAATCCCACTCCCACTTCAGTCAACGAGAGCTGGCATTGCTAATGGTAGGATTTGATTCTGCCCCTTTCATACAATTTTCTCTGTAAAAGGTGAATGTACTATGTGTTGCAACTCGGTGCGAATGTTTCCTGTAAAGTCTTCTACAGTTACGGACCCTAACGGAAGGAGTACGGAAGCTTTGGCATACCTTGTGGTGGTTTTAAATGAACTGATGCTGAAGAGAGCTGTAACACTCATAACAAGACCTTCTGGTATCTCAGTATCCCCCTCCCTCATGCTATACAATATTTTACTGTAGAAATCTTACCAAAAACTTCCACTCTAAAATCTCCATTATTCTGCTATACATACGATATAATATTTTAACACTGTGTTATCGTCCTTTCTTTCTTCCCTTTATTTTCCTTACCTCTCCATCATCTCTCCTTTATGTTGTTCCCTCTGAATCTCTGAGTACTGATAAATATAATGTATCCAATGGCAGTAAAATACAGTGGAAACTGTGTATTGTTTACCTACCTTATTTATGGTGATAAAGAGATTTAAAAGGCATCTCCTCCTGGTTTAGATACACAAACTGTCCTTAAAACGAATTAGTGATTTTTTTTACTTTTCACAAAGGATTTGTTAAATACCTACTTTCTCTCCTTTAAAGAGGAAAACTATTTTCACTCAGAGCTGCTCTTTCCCATTACAGTAGTCTGGGTTTCTCAGTGCACAGCTAAGATGGGCTTCTGGAATGTGCTGTAGGGCTGTGAGCTGAAAAAGGAGCGAAGCATGAAATAAAAAGTAGAATAAAATCCACATAAACAACCAAAGAACAATGATCCCTGAATGGAAAACAAGGTAGAGTGGCCTCAGGCAACAGATAGCCCAAGCTCCAGCTGACCTTGGCAGCAAGACAGGATCTTTATATAAGGACAGAATCCTCCAGCAATTTCATCAGTTTTGCCCCAATGTCAAACTTGCATCTATTGTTACTTCACATCTTCTTTTCTTCCTTTTTTTTCCTTTTCTTTTCCTTCCATCTGCTCAAATATATTTATTACTCAAATGTATTTATTGTGGCTAATAGAAGGAAACTCTCTAAGTGCAGTTTTGCTCTCTAACTTCAGAGAACTGATGAAATTCAGGACTTGGGTTTTTTTTGTTTCAGAACCCTTGAGCCAGGGAAAATCAGATACTAGTTCTGCACCAGCAGGGTTGAATTTTGGGCATAGGAGCAGTCTTTTCATTTTGGCATAGTTGTAGAGTATATCTTTCACCCTTTCTGCTGTGAATGTGCAGTTAAACTAACAGCAGAGGATGGAAAGGCAGCTGTTTCAAGCACGTCTGTTGGCAGCGACAAGACCTTAAGCATGAACAGATTTGTTGAGGCAGCTTTCCCAGCCTATTCAGTAAAGGCAACCAATTCTGAGCCTTGTGTACTGTGAGCTGATGGGGTCTATTAAATATCCTCACATAAAACACGCTAGGGGCCAGTGTAAGGGAAAGAAAGGAGTATTCATTTAGAGACCTAAGTTCAAAACTGTCAACAGTTCTGCCTCGCCGAGGCTACTTGTTTGACTATTTGTTTGCACAGGATGTGTGAATGCATCTTACTTTAAAATTGTAAAATCTGCATGACTTTTTTATTGTAACATAATTGTGCTGTTTCTTTGGGTATAACAAATGATGCCCACGGCTGGTATATACAGACGAAACTCTGGCCAGCCGAGAGAGGAACATCGCTTAGTGGTGGTTTTGTTGCAGAATGCCATAGAACCTATGCACCTGTGTTGTTGCATAAGAGCTTTTAGAAGTGGCAATATGTCAGTAAGAGTCAAACTCTTGTCAAGCAAGCTGTACAGGATAAAAACGTGTTACCATGGTGTTTTGATGTTCTAGCAGTTTTAAAAGTTAATATTGAGTGAATTGCAAGTTTTAATTGATGATTGCGAAAGGATAATTTCTACTGTTTGAAGCATTTTGTGTATATCTTCATTGAAGGCTGACCGACTAAGTTCCAAAGTGTTTATTTTTAAAATAATGACTTCTATATCTTCAAAAAACACACTAGTAGAACAGTCTGCATTTGTAATGCTGCTGAAATTAAGGGGGTCTTCTGGTTGTCCAGTTAAAAAGGAGACTGTTGTCATACGATTATGCTGATATGTTGTTACAGGGAGCACTGTTTGCTGGTTTCAAAAGCAGAGAGAAGTTTTGTCAGTCTTCTGCTGGTTGTACCCATCTTGATCAGATTTTGCTGCAGAGGAGGTGCAGTGGCAGAAATCTGTGCAAAAATCCTCTCTAGGAAGTATTGCTCCACAACCACAAGGTCTCTTCAGAAAATGATTATCCCTATAGTTGACAATTTGGATGAGGAGCAAAGTTAGCAGTTTGAACAAAGAAATAAATGGCAAGGAGCAAGGTTTCAGAGGCAGGGATTTATTTGGTAATTGAGAAGATGGTTTTATTCCTGCCCTCTAATCTGACCGACTTGGTTTCCTTTAGTTGTTTTATTGTTTTACATGAACAGTGTTGTAGCATGTGTGCTAAGTAAGTAGCACTATATTGGCAAGAAGAGGTTATATTTCAGTAGGTTCGGTATACTTTACTACTAGACATACCTGAAGTCTGAAGACTGACAATGCTGCATAGATGTTTAACTGAATTGATAATAAAGTGTAAAAGCATATCAGAGTCTGTTAGAAGGGTAATCAACAAGCACATTTGGTTTCACCTTCAGCTGTTGTGTGACAAAACCAAACCCCCCCCCAGTTCTCAATTTGTGCCTCCCACAGTGAGGTCCTTTCCAACCCTAACTAGCCTATGATTCTATGATGACGGAATATTTTGCTTCTTTCCAAGTATACGATGGTGGTGTGCTGAAATACTCAAAGCTTTTTTCTTCTAGAAATAACATTTCCTCAGCCTCTAGGATCATAAAGAGACTTTAAAGAGAAAAAAAACAGCACCAAAAATCTTGCGGAAGCCTAGGCTGTGTAGTCAGCCCGCCCATTATGTGTTTGTTACTGGGAATTTCTGAGTTCCTGGGATTCAGATGTCCCTTCTGCACACTGACTGAGACCAAGGCCTGTGCTGGAGGCAGGTTGGAAGATGAAGGACTTGCTTTTAACCATGTCTTAGCATGCATTTTGACTGAGGTCCTATCAGGAGTCATAAAGAAATTTGGCAGGTGAAATGCAGTGGTCCTTTGGAAAGATGTTTCCTCATGTTTGGGTAGCTCTGATGGCCAGTGTTGAGGAGGAACAACTGCCAGTCACTCCTAAACCCTCCCAGCCCTTTCTGAGAGAACCTGATGTCATGATTCATCTTCACATGAGGCAGTGCTCATGTTTCCCTGCTGTTTTATACCTCGGCACAGGAGGAGGTTCTTTGTTTTCTTTCCCCTTGCACTCGCTCCTTGCAGTCCCATGCAGGGCTAAATACAGTCTGGCCCATAGCAGAGATTTGGAATCCATTTGCTTGCTCTTCTACAGCTTTCAAGGCTTGCCAGCAATACTGTGGGAAGCCTGGAAAAAATTAAAGCGTTATTCTATCCTGAAACTTCTCTCTGCAAAAAAGCTATTCTAGGCTCCCATGTTTATTGTTTCTCCATGATTCTCTATATGAAATTTGATCTGTTTAAAAAAGGGGACCAAAAATGAACAAAAAAAGAAATTAAATCCCTGATTACCTGCTTGATAGACTTCTCTGTGAGCAGCCAGCCTGAATGCTCCTCCCTCAATCTGAGAATCAGACTCGCCACTGGTGAAGGGAGTCAAACCCAACTGAGAATGGCTCTGCTGTATTTGAGCTTAAAAAATTCATTTCAGCTAAAAATCATGAAGCTACTTGAACAGCAGATTCAGGGAGGTTGGAACTTGGTGATCTTAAGGTTCTTTCCAACCCTAACTATTCCATGATTTTATGAAATTCACAGTGCAAAGCTGTTTTTAAGTTAGTGTATTGACTGGTTCATAGGAAAGACTGAGGACTGTGAACTATGAGGTGGCAGAAGGGGTTTCCTCTGAGCAGTGTTTCATCACCTGTATTCCAGGTGATTTATCCATTTATTCAGTTTGCAGAGCAACTTCTCATGTTTCAGACGCAAATCATAGACCAGTTCTCCACTGAGCCCTCTTACAACAGCCCAGAACTCCCCTGTATTAGTTCACTTGGAGTGAGCCGCTGGAGATCTGAATATTTTATCTCTATAAAATTCAGTGAAGCTTGTCACAGAGTTTCCTGTAGAAGCTTTAACTGGGAGGAAAAGCACATGGCACATAGCTTTACTTTTACAAGAAGTTGTTCTCTGCTGAAGGGTTCTCTGTGCTGTAAATACAGGGAGATACATCACAGGTCCTGATGTGAAGAAGATCTGCAAGAACTATGGGTTAAAACCAACAGATTAATTAATGGTCAGATCTTGTAAACTGGTGAGTAGCCTTTCTTATCTTTGCAAATTGTTTCTATTTACATACAGGAAGCAAACAAGTCAGCTCAACTGGGTCTTGATCTGTGAAAAAATAAAGCTCCTCTGGCCTACAGGGCCATAAGGAAGACTCTTGACCCACTTTCCAGAGAACTAAGAGCTTGGCTTTGTTATCAGTTAGCTTGGAAGGGTATTTAGCTCCTTAAATATAATTAGTAAAGAAGATGAAGCTTAATTGACCACTACTTAATTAGGCATAGAAAAGACAGGAAACTCAGAAGTCACATATGTGAATCTATCTTTTATTCTTTTGGTTATTACTATAAACCATGTATGACAGGAAAAAGAGGGACTTTGTATGCAGCTTTTCAGCTGGCATCCCCTCGGGTCTGGCCTCACATCCTGGCCTTAGAGGAACAGCTGAGTCCAAGTGCTTCAAGTGGTGTGTGCCCTGTTTTGCCTCCTCAGTGCTCGTGCTGAGCCATGCAGGCTGCAGGGCACCAAAGCCTGGAAGCTGGTGCTTGATACTCATCACCAGGAAGGTGAAGCTGAGCTTCACTGTACTCTGTGAGGTAAACTACTGCCCCAAGCCTCAGTCTTAGCTGTGAATCCCATCGCTTCTCTGCATTTAAAACTGTTGCTTGTGGTTAGAAAGGCACATTTTAAACACAGCTGTTTTCCCATTTTTGAAAATCAATCATAATGTAGCCATTAAAAAAAAATTGTGGATACTTGTAAACAAAGACAATTGCAGGGCATTATTTGTTACAGTCATTGCCAGGGATGATGTTCTCATTACTTCTAGTTTTAAAAGTCCTTTTGGCCCGTCACAAAAAGGACCTTTTTAATTTGATGACATCTTGCAAAATAAAATAATGCACTCTTAAAATAATGTGCAATGAAATGATTACCAAAATCTATCACAGAAGGCTATGCTTTTATTATATCAGAACCATCAGTAGTCACATGTTTTATATTACATTTTGTGCTCCTTGCTGGTGTTACAGATCAGGTTTTACTAAGATTGCCTAATGCTCTGCATGATAATTCCCTGTTTGCAGTTGCTGATAACTTTGCCAGACTTTAAACATTTGGTGAAGGTTTCCAGGCTGGTTTTCTTCTGAGTTGAATCTGTTTTGGGAAATTTTAGCAAAAAATGTTTCAAACATTTCTAGGCATTAGGCAAGTGGGAAATATGCTTGTTTTGACCACACTGAGAAGTCCTGGCAAGCCTTGCACTGAATAGCTGTAGCTTCCGCTCCCTCTATCCCCCATCCTATTGTTTTGGAGTAAGGATCTGAAATTTGGCAGGAGAGTGATCTTTGTCTTATAAATTTTTTATGAAAGGCATCATATTGGGTGAAGTTGTAAATCTTTGAGAAAGTTTAATGAGGCCAGGTGGGAGAGCAGTATTAGCTGAGAAAAGAAATAGTGCTCTCTCTGTTAGTGCCATTGGGAAGTAATGTCAGAAAGCAAAGGGAAAGGGATGTGAACAGGGAAACAGTTAATAGGGGATGAAACTGATATGAAACTGGAACCCAAAGGGAGTTACAAGATTTTGTATTTCTACACAAAGATCAGGCCTTGAAATCAGCATTTGCAGAAGAAAAGATCTGTGAGAAAGAGGGGTCAGATGTCCACTATCCTGTGCAGCAGGATATCCAGCAGCAGATTTTTTAGGAAAGTAAAAGTGGGTAAATGGGGAAAGGACCAAACACATTTTACTGATATATCAGCTCTTCACAAATGAGAGGTTGTGCCTTGGAGCACGGCATTCAGGAATTACCAGTGCGTTCTGCCTCCACTAGCACACTTAATATGTTTTGAAATTTGTTTATGCCCGTGTCTTCTCTGCAGCCTGGCAGCAACAAAGTCTACAGCTTACCCATTGTGTGAAAAATTCCTTCCTCTTACTGGGTTGAAAACTGAGCTAATTTCATTAGGTGTCCCCAGATTTATTTTTTTTTTTTGTAATTTATTTACTACAATGGTGGTTATTAGACTGAATAATCATTCCCTAATCACAGACAAGGAAGTCCAGAACTTTTATGACTTGCGAACCTCTGTTGTACCCATCCCCAGTTACCTCTTTTCTGAGCTGTGAGCGTGCGGTTGGCCTTTTTTATCACTACATATCATTAAACCAACATTTCCATGGAATTATCCATAAGGGTTCCGAGATTTTTGTGCCGAGTGATAATAGCTAGGGTCCATTGTGGTTTAGATCTAATTAGGATTGTTTTCCCTCATATGCATTACTTTGCATTCATCAATACCCTCTGCTGTTTTATTGTTGTTTAGTATTTTAAGCCTCCCACATCTCTTTGCATTCAGATCAGCTAGCCAGAACGACTCTCTGTGCCTGGTAAACTTTTTCATGTTGTTATCCATCTTCTTTCAAAATCCTACAAGACTAGACTTAACATCTCAGGTTCCTGGGAGGTGGGGTGATAGCTTTCCTGTTTTGTGAAAGCTCACCAGTTATTTCTACCCTTTGTTTGCTATCATTTAATGATTTATTAAGCAAGTCTTTGGGTTTCCTTTAATAAAACTTAGAATAAGTGGAAAACTGTCTGACTTCCATAAAAAATTTCAGTGCTGCTCCTTGAAGATGCAAAAATTCCATTTGCCTACGAAACGGTAATGAACACAGTACCTGATCACACGATTCCTGCGTTCTTCAGTGCACAGCATGGCCCTGCGATGGGAACGAGTCAGGAGAGCGCAGGGGATTAGACTGTTGTCTGGAGAATATTTATTCCAGAACTTGGCAACTGTACTGTGAGTAAAACAACGAGAAAAATGACCCCCAGTTAAGTGGTTAAATATTAAGCTGAACAAGTGCTTGCATTTGCACAATTTACTTCAAGGTATTCACATGTGCAGGTAAGACACAGAGTCTCATAGGGACCAAGGCCATTGCCTATTTACAACAGGCTGCAATATTTTTACAAGACATTGGAGAAGTGGATGATATGGCATTCTCTAAGAAGAAATTCAGAAATTCTGGATGTAAGAAGACACAGAAATATGGACAGATAGATCTATGCACTTAAGATCCTTCTTCTAAGTGTAATTCAGAATTGCATTATTAGTATAATTACTAGAAAATATCTCTCTCCAGGCAGCAGAAGAGCCACTGTCCACTATGGTACAGAACAATTGCTTGCAAATGGTTAAGCTTAAATGTTGGCAAAATAATATCTAAACTCTAAAGACAACTCTGGTGTTTATAAATCAACACCAGCTGTTCCTGTTTGTGCAATACTCTGTAAAAATAAAAGAATAAAATAGAACCTGATATGGCAGCTCATAGACCAAGATTCAGCTTTCTACAAAAACAAGCCAGACCATTAAAGAATGTGGGGTTTATTTCAGATATTCTAACAGAGTCAACTGGACTCATGATAATAAATGTAACCATGTTTCTGTAATGCCTTTAGGCCTATGGCAGGTACTTGGCAAAAAGACTCCTAAAGCTAAGCTGTCAGAGGAGTTTTCTTGCTCTCTCCCTGCAAGGAACAAAGAGGAAGACCTTCTCATAGGCAGCACCTGCCAAGCATTTCTGAGCCATGCCAGGCTCAGAGTTGCTCTAAGTGGCAAATTCTGATTTCTGTCAAACAGATGCTGTCACAGAAAGTGCAGGAATCCTCTGAAGCCAGTAGGGTTTGCTTTAGTGTAATTGCCCCAGAACAGAGCCTGAGATCTCTTATGAGCTGGGTGTGCAGTAATGTTGGAGTAATACTCCCTGCATAATGACAAGCTCTTTGGTTGCCTACTTTGTTGGTTATTTCTCATGTGCACAGTGGCCTAGCTGACACAGTCACCTAAAACCAGTTAAGTGGGGAAAAACAAAGTAGGTGTAGTCATCGCGCTACTAGATGCCTGGTCCCCAGAATGGAATAAAACCGCAGGCTGATGCCATGTAAAGTGTGAAAGCCAGGCTCCCCGGAGCAACGTTTTCAATAAGCCATCACTCAGCTCAACACTAAACTCATGATGGAGTGATCTTCAGGTTATTTTTCGTTTTGTTGTGAAAGCTCAGCTTCTCTCCAGAGCTGGGATTCATCCAGACACAGCTGCCCACCAAAGACCCTGAGGATAAGAACCTAAAATTTTCTTAGCAAAAAAGCAGGTTTGGAAATGAGCACTATTTTTCCTCTTAATTGTGTCTAGAAAAAATTATAGGGGCTGCATCTTCACCTCTGCTACTCCTTCAGTTTGTACTTTGATTGCCAGTTTTGAAGCAAATTACACATGTCTCCACTTCATGTTGGGTCACGTAGCAAAGCAGTCTTGGCACGTGTGTACTGAACTTTAAGGTGTCTGACTGGTTCTTGGCATTCGTCCCATGTGATTAATCTCAAACTGATTGAAATTAAACCCTTCCTTCCTCTTGCCTCACCCTTCCAATCCGTATATTGTGGACATTGGATCCTCAGCACCAGCTGTTGTGCTCTTATTGCAGCTTGCTAATGCAGATGTAGCTAGAGACCTCCTATGTTAAAAGCTATTGGTTAGTATTTAGATATACAAGATCTGTATCTCCCAGAGGTGCTTGGATCCCGTAGCTCAAGAGTTAAGTTCCTTCCTGCTTAGTCCATTCTTGAGCCCGAAAATTTGTGTTCCCTTCTAAAAACAGTGACAGAGGGTGGCTAGAAAGGCATAAATGGTGCTTCTTTTGGGCTCTTTTGGAAATTAGAGCTTTCCCTGGATGCTATAGAAAGCAGTTTTGAATCTCTGCAAGCTGCTGAGAGACTTGAATTTGGGCCTTCTTGGTAAACACTTTACTGGTGATGTTGTCATGTAGGAATTTTCTGCTCTTTACACATACTGACCCAGCCCTTCAGTGGCTTAGCTGTTACCTGGCACTGGCCAAACCATGTTTCAGCTGTTTGGGGATGAGAGGTCTTGGGCAGGACTGGCCTAAAATCCAGCTGATTTAGGTTCTCCTGGTGTGGACATGATAGGGGTTTCAGAGAGGGAGAGATTGCATTATGGAGGCCCTTCTACTAAAAATATGGCGGGGGTAGACTTCAACTGACCTGGTTTAGGTGATAAAGGCATTCTTGGGTACTGGCTTCCTATTCTTTCTAGAGGCTATTCATATTCTTATAGATGGGTATCTCTAAATTTTTCATTCATGAAATGTTCAAAAGCAGATCGTAAATTTTTTGACCACTTTTGGGAATTGTTCAGATAAGTGTTATTGTTGATGAACTGTTTGTAACAAATTTCCTATCTCTATTGAGATTTGCTGCTCTTGCTTTATGGTTGGCCACCTTTACTCATAATTTCCTAGGATTTTTAAAAGCAAACAGAAATCCCAACATGTGGCAGACTAACTAGTAGCAGTAGTAGGTTGTCATGCTGGTTTCTCTATTCTCTAATTCTGCAACTTATTTTTTGTAAGCTACCTCTGTCTCTGCTGGAAATAAATTTAATTTAATCACAAAATGATTTTTCTTTTGATGATTGCATTCATATTGGCAACCTGCCACTAAATCCATTGTTCACAAGCGTTTGTATGAACTAAACTTTGGTTGCAGAACTCTACATAAACAAACCAAATTGAGATCAGATTTGTAATCTGAAAAATAGCCCACAGAAAGATATTTACGTTATTCAGTGACTTCTGTTGACTGTTAACACTATTAACAACTGCCTGGAAATTATTCGGCGGAGTAGTGGTAGGACAAGACATTAAACTGAATACTTGAGAAGTGAGATGTACTTTTTCTGGCTGATTTTTATGGGCCTTGTCTTGATGGTTTTTTTCACAGAATATTTACTGTTCAAAACCCACTTGTTGTGGTTTAAGCCCAGGCAGCAACCCAGAACCACACAGCCGCTCTCTCCCTCCTCCTTCTCCTAGAGGGATGGGAAGGAGAATCGAAAGAATGTAACTCCCACGGGTTGAGATAAGAACAGTTTAGTAACTAAGGTATAACACAAATCACTGCTGCTACCACCTATAATGATAATGATAAGGGAAATAACAACTCTTCACCACCCGCCGACTGATACCCAGCCTGACTGAGCAGTGAACTAGCCCTTCCTGGTAACTCTCAGTTACATCCTGGGCATGACATGCTGTGGATGTCTTTGGTTAATTTGGGTCAGATGTCCTGTCTTTGCTTTCTCCCAGCTTCCCCTCCTCCCCGTCAGACCATGAGACTCAGAAAGTCCTTGGTCAGATTAAACATTTGAGCAGTAACTAAAAACATCGGTGTTATCAGCGCTGTTCCCAGGCCGAAATTCAAAACCACAGCACTGCATCAGCTACTGAGAAGGAGAAAAAATGACTGCTACTGCTAAACCCAGGACATCCAGCTTCTCACACAATTCTCAAGATCTACAGTTTGATAATATAATAAATCCAGCTTTTGAGCTGTTGGTATTGGATCAAGTGCACAAAAGTAACACAATGCAAAATAGTTCTCTGATGTAAACTAAGTTTATTTTTTTAAATGCAATTGATTGCTCAGTTTATTTGTTTTTTCTTTTTTCCCCTTTCAGGTAGTTGTTAAGGTTATTTTGCAATGTATGGGTCACATCAGCAATGTAAAGCATACCAGCTTTGTCTGTTTGTACGCAGGTTCTTCCTCTCAAAAGATTACCCCTTATTTATTCTGAGGTAAGATCACAACAGAGTAAATGACACATCATAAAAACACAACCTAGATTTTTTTTTATTTTTTTGGTAACTTACTCATGTGACTATATCATAAATATTGTCATGGTTTATGATTAGTTTTATCTAGGTAGAAGATTTTGTTCAGACACTTCTTGTGTGGCAGCAGACATTTTTATTAGTACCATGGAATTAAGATGGAGCCCTTAGAGTTAGATTTAGAAGTCCAGGTTTAGCTTGAGCTACAACATACTGAAGTAATTTGGTAGAGACTAGACAAGCTTGTAGCACTTTTTCGTCTCTAATTTAAACAAATCTCCTTTTAGTGATTATTTTTATTTATTTATTTTTTTAAAAGAATTCTATATACTTCTGTTTAAAATTGTGATCTGTGATTTTCCTTTTTGGAGGGAGCACTTGAAGCCAAGTATGTGCGTTTAAAACATTGACAATCTAACTTCTAAATGGGGTGCTTATGAAATCCTCATCTGTGTGAACAGAAATGAAACAAGGCACATCCAGCCCAGTAGTAAACTGGAAATCCATTCCTAGAAAAACGAGCTGGAGCTTGCAGTTCCTTGACTTGTGTCTGGTCCCCAAATTGGGCTTCCCACTAGTTATTAGATAATAAAATAACTTAAGACTAATTTTTCTTTTTTTTTTTTTCTTTTTTAAGTTATGCTGTCATTGGCAACTATCTTAATGTTGAAAAAAATATTTTTGATTTTATATTCTTAGAACTTACCAGACTATTTGGCTAATGTTCTTTTTTTTTTTTTTTTCTCAGTACTGTCGTAAATTTAGGAGGTAAAGCGAAAGAGGGAAACACAGGCAAAATTCTGCCTTTTTCCTGATATAAGGCACGCAGGTATGAGATGCAGTCAGTGTTCATTTTGGGCTGTTACAGAGTTCATTTTCATAGCCAATAACTTCAGTTGATAGAATTTTTCTCTGTCTTCTCCCACTGATAGTAAGAATTTGATACCACCTGCATATGCAGATTTAAAACATCACAAAGGTGAAAGGATTCTTTTGTGAATTACCATTTCAGATATAAACTAAGGCTGTAGCTACCAATCAATATAAACCAGAAGCTGATAAAAATAAATCAGTCACAGACAACATTCTGGACAGACTTGGTTTGCCCAGTCAAACAGCAGACAGAAACAGCTTTAACTTGAGTTAGTCAAACTTTATCTAAGGGAGTGAGCCATGTTTGAAACTGATAATGTGCTTCTTATTAAGAAATATCTAACATTCACCCAGAAAGATGGTCATATATATGAAAGACAAACATCTTCATGTAGGTAACATATAATGCTTCATTAGGAAGAGTTAAGAACAGTAAGTTGGAATGAAGGAAAATTTCTTCTACCAAGGATGACACATGAAACAGCTCCAGTAAGAACCTATGGTGAATATAAAGCGGTGCTGTTCCAGCATGAGTCTCCAGTTTCACTACAGCATATATAAACATTAACATTTCTGGTCTTTGACATATTCTGGAACATGGGAGAAATCACCGCATTCACTCAAGGAATGTGCTGTTGGTGACACACTGATGCTCCAGGTTCAGCTAAGTCACTTTATGAAAGGCAAAAAGCTGTGCCACTCAGGCTGCATTTTGAATTCTTATATAGGAGCAGAGAGTGATGGATGAGCTGTGTGTAAGAAATGATGTAAACACCTCTTAAAAAAACCACAGCTGCACTTACATCAGAGTCCTAAAAGGGAAACCAAAAGGGGAGAAATCATGAAAAACTGACGAGAAAAGAAAAATGAGTCCATTTATATTTACAGAGGAAACAATTTTAAAGCACATATAGAATGCTGAGGGAAAGCACAAGTTAGTTGGAATGCTCTCTTTATTTTTCCACAATTTCTGAAGGTTCTTAATGTCTCTTTCTCATTGCTATCTTACTCCTGTTGTGAATGATTTTGTTATTTGCATTTCTATGCAATGGTGAAGTTGGGATCAGGATTCTTCTTGGCCGCATGTGGAAGAGGAGAGTTCTTGTTCTAAAACTATTATTCTCAAAGAGCTCAATCTTGCAATCGGTAATGTACAGTAAAGAAACATAACTGTGGATGATAGTATCACAATCTCAAAAAACATGTTTGTTTAACTGACATAAAATTTCATTGCTTCAAGCACATGTGTAATTGTAGCCATCACTGATTCACACATTTTATTTCACTAGCTGGAAATAATAATGTTTTTAACAGAAGACAAATAACAATTGGAACAATTTGCTTAGGGATATAAATCAGACAGAGGTTACAGTCTTAGGACGAGGTCATTGATAAATTTCCGTTACCCATATTTTTGCAAGCATGTTAATCAGCACAAGTGATATCTGACTTAAAGCTACACACATTTTTTTATTAAAATAAGAAATGAAAAGGGAAATAGCATCTCCAAAGTTTAATTCATTAATAGATTTGTATGTGTTTCTAAATATTTTGAAACATAACTTTCAATGCTATCAGTCATTTAAAAAAATTGATATTTTAAAATTATCTAATGATCTTTGTCATTAAGTTGGTGCCAGGGATGAAAACATATT
>JBCJKH010017404.1:71969-85366 GCA_039877255.1 Loriculus beryllinus
AAACTTATATTTTTTGCTTTTTCTTCAAATAATTGTTAGTGTTTCAGGTTTCTACTACAACTGACTTGGTAAAATATCGTGCGCATAGAGACTTCCTATTTGTAAAGCAGTCTAGGAAAGATAATATTTGATTGATAACATACGAGTAAACCTACTATTTCAGACTATGTAGCTGAACATATTTTATGAAAAAATATTAAAATGTATCTTTCTTCTAAAACATAGATAGGCCAAAACATCAGGAACTATAAGAGCCTTTCTGCAGGTTCACAGCAGTACAGCAGTTCTATTTCATTTGATAATTACCTTGTTAAGCCAATGTCCAGCTAGCTCTGTATCTTCTAAAGACAAATTATCTTCTCATTAATTCATGGCAGAGCTCCAGCACTCTTCATCAAGATATTGCTCTGGAAATTTAACTGAGTTTTAGATTTTCTGGACTGAAATAAGCAGCTCCTTGTCAGGTTCCCCTGGATCATTTGCCACTCTCTTTTTCTGTTTCTTATCTCTACTATTATACTTCAGATTATACAATACTTAGTTGCCTGTGTTTGGATGAGTTTTGCCTAGCACTACATAAATAGCAAGAACTCCTTCTCTCTCCATACAAACCAAAGAGTATGTGATCTTTTTTTTGCCTGTTCATTTCCCCTCTAACTTTGTTTGTGAAAATTCACAAAAGAACAACATATACCACCTTTTTAACACATCACATATTTTTCAGACAGAGAGAGACATGGTTCATGTTGCAGGGATGGTGGATAACACAAGAATACTTTAACAAAACATATAGAAATTTCCTTGGATGATGTGAGAATGACTACAAATCCTCAAAGGGAAGTTTCCTCTTTTGCTTGATTTTTCAAATGTAGCTCAGACTTGTTTGGTGGGATTTTAAAGAGACAGACTCAGGTCAGTGGAAACCTTTGTTAAGTTACATTTTCTTCTTTTTTTTTTTTTTTTTTTTTTTTTTCCAGAAGAAACCTAACTTCCTGTTTTGTTATCTTAGATGCCTCATGCTCACTGAGAATAGCAATAATCAGGTTTATCCTGTTGCTGAACTAGCTTAAATACAGACATCTACAAAGACAGCAATAATGAATCTCAGCTAATACCCTGTTTAGTTTTACGGAGCTTTTGTATAGATTCCTTTGCTGTCACTGAAGATGCTTTTATGATTTCTGTAGTGTTTCTCCTTCAAAACAGCAGAGAAGTTTTCATCTGTCTGCCATCATTACAATTTACAATTGCAATGGCACTGAAGATGATCTTAAGTTTCCAATCCACAGTGTTTTCTCAGGCGCTTCAAAACTGCCAGAAGTTATTTCAGGGAGAATACGTTTAATATAGACTATTAAATCTGATGCCTTGAATTCCTCAAGACATGTCAGGAGTGACTCAAGCTCTTATTTGTTTTTCCACAGACCACATGAGAGCAACCTTTATTTGAAATCAACCCAATTTTATCCATTGCCAAAAGTGCAATGAAAATTAGTTCAGGATGGCTGAAAGGTCGTAAGTTGCTTTGCTAAAGGTATATCTCATCAGAGTCCTCCGCCCAGTGCACTAGACACACTGCAGAGTAGGAAAGTCCAATTTTCTACTTAAAGAAAAAAGGAGAAAAAGGCATGTGGGTGGGTAGTGGTGTTACAAAGTCCTTTGCTTTTACTTAAAGCAACATCTTAAGTAGTCAGTTCTTTTTTGACTTCGTATGGCAGTGGAGTGCCCAGTTACCCCTCACACTTTCACACCCTAACCTTGCGCATAATCTGGGAAGATGAAAGTGGGAGAGGTCAGGAAGGGGCTTTGGGATGTTGGATCCCCCTGGTGAAGGACATATTACACTTACCAGCTCCTAAGCTGTCGCTGTGTAGTGCTGTGCTACATGACATCCAGAAGTGCCTCTCTGCAGCCTCTGAGATGACCAGAATTCACACATGGTTGGAAGCTGAATTGGCTCTAGCAACTGCTCCCTGCCTCTTGATAGGAAGAACCAGTCATTTTTCCTTTCTGGGGACATTTAGAGACAAGCATTGAGCTTGCCTTCCCTTACCATACACTTCTACATGTAACATTCTCTCAAATGCTTTGGAAATGCCACTTAACTGATTCATCCCACCCAACTGAGCCATCTGTTAGAAGGTATCTGGATTTGTCTGTGATTGGGTTTGGGGATTTTTTTCTAATTTTGGTCAAAGTAAGAAATATACAAGATTCAGTCTGGATATTTGTTCCCTGTTCAAAGAGCAACACATTTCTATGCACAGGTTTCCTAAAGACTTTCATTTGAAGATTGGTCAGACTGGAGAAGAAGGCAGGAGGAGAACAGATCCCAGATACTTAATTTTGTGTGTTAATTTCTAAGATGGACTTGAGGCTCAGTATTTGGCTCATAGCAGACATTCAGGGAAACCTAGCACCTGAGAAACTCATGGATCCTCCCCAGGCTGTGGTGGGAGTGTTTTTAAGTAACATCAAGATGTGTTTATTTTTTTTTTTTAATATCATTTTTGAGTGTTCTGAGGTCTTAACCTTTGTGTGAAAGGCACAAGAGCTGCATAAGTAGTATTCTGAAAACTCTGAAAATAATGAGTCCAAGATGAATTGTCTCACTCTAGTTACATAGAGGTGCTAGAAAGAAAACACAAATCCTCCAAGTTATAATTCCTGAGCTTTCACTACAAAATCAGACTTCTTTTCTTTACACCACCCTTCCTAGGCCCAGACAAGACGCTATCTAGTTAAAAAATTATTTCTCTAGTTAACCTCTTCTTTTACTGTTATTTTTTTTCACATATTTTTCTTCTATTGCCACCTTTGCTATATTTTGCCTCATTTTGGAGAGAAGGCACTGCAGTAACATGAGAACCGCTGTTTTTTCAGGATCAGAAACATTGCAAAATACCATGCTAAGTTACTTATCATTCTAAGAGATCCAATCTGATTTTAAGATCAGAGTCAGTGAGGTCTAGCTATGGATCCAAGAGTTTGAAAGTATTCATGATCTAAACTGGACCTCTTGTGAGTTTTATGTCACCATAAAACGCAGAGCAAATATTTTTATTTTGCTGTAAGTATTGCTTGTAAGTATTGCTAGAAGAATTCACTGAACTTGCACAGGAAAAAAAATATCTCTTCCACATTGGCATCATTAGTCCTGCATTTTCTACAGCAAAATACAAATTAATTTATGTAGCACAGAGCTAAAAATCAAAGGTAATGAACCCTTGCAGGTTATTTCTAATTTTCTGCAGTGTGTCTGACTGCATCACAGTGTCAATGGAGAAAAGGGAGTTTCCATTTCAGCACACAATCTTTTTTTTTTAGCTTTTTATCATATAACCTCTTGTTTTTATGACGTGAATTACCATGCTCTCATTTATTTTTTCTCTACCACTTGTACCATCCTGGAGGTGAAAAATTCTGTATCCAGTGATTCCTGTCCAGTAGCTGTTCTGAGAATTTGTGCTTTTACATACTTCTTTTGTGAGCTTTTTCTTCTTTAATTCATAACCAAAAGTTATGGCAGATAATACTGTGCAAATGATGTATTGTATGCGCTGAATAAAGCTGTTGCTTTCAGCTGTAATTTGTGACTGACGTTACACCTCAACAAATGATGAAGGTCTAAGGGATGCAGCTAGCAAAGGATATGTCTTCTTGTCTTGCCTGCTCAGAGTCTGGCAGATAATTCAGTTAAGATTTGTTCTGTTGGAAAAGTTCAGATACCTTCTTTGACTGCCTATCCTAAACAATGCTACACATGGGAGATGGGTATCCAACAGCTCAAACTGTGTATCCACATGCATGGGTACTGGGAGCTCCAGCTCATCAGAGTTATTTTCTGCACAGATCAGCTGTAAGGACTTTCCAGTTGACCCTCTTGCAAATGAAAGTCCATCTACATCTTAGATGGAATTAGATGGTGTGAATTGTGGTCACCATGTTTGCAGTAAAGTATTTGTCTTTATCGCAACACCAGTCCTTACTTACATTTGTTCAGTTTCTTGTATCTGTGTTGCTTATTACCAAGGCAGTGATTCAGTGTTAGCCTGTCGGGATGATGAATACAGGCAACAGGTTTCAACAACAGAGTCCTAGAATATTTTCTAGAACATGTATTTAAGACCTTAAAACATATCCCTCACTTTCGAAATTCCAAAATACCTATTTTTCCACAAAGTAAGTGAAAGTTGCTTGCATGGTTGAGGTGAGGGTTCCCAAAGGCACATGGAAGAGACAAGTGCTGCATGCATGTGACAAGCCAATGTGAGGTTACGGGCTGATACTACTAATGCAGTTGAAAATGCAGACCTGAATATCAAGGTATATTTTAAGAGCAAATCTGTGCCGTGGAAAAAGGTTGTCAGACAAATAGGCAGCATTTTCACCCATTAAGTTTTTGGCATTCAGGATACCTTGGTCTATATTTCTGTTTCTTACAGGTGAGAAAGCCTCTTAGAGGGAGAAGATAAATGCTTGTGTCTCTCTCCATTATTAAATGTCTCACAGAAAAGGGTGATGCTTGTTCAATCATATGCAGTTTTGCATTGGATTTGTGAGGCTAAACTGCTAGTGATTCGTAGCTGTCTCATTTTGGATAGGAGAGGTAACCTGTTAGGTCCTTGTGAAAGACTGAATCTCTTCCATGCCACTTCTTCATTCACATATTTTTGGGTAGTAGTGACAGTCTGTGTAGACTGCATCATCTTGTCTGTGTCTGTCATTTGTCTCATAACTGTTAGGTATCCATATAAATACATGGCTGAGGAAATACAATTGAATGAATTGTACAATAATTTCATTAGCTGACACAAAAATCGGCTTCTACACTTTTTCCCCCTAGAGAAATACCATGACATTTGTGTAGATGTGAATTAAAAATGCCGTACAGTTAGGGTCTGGACTTCTGATCTCTGTTGAAAATGGAATATATATAGCTGTCAAAAACAGTAACAAAAAACTAGGCAGTGAGGAGGCAGATCTGTCATTCAGACTGATTGGGCTTATATACATTCACTGCTTTCTGTATCTTGAGCTATGCAGTATTTGATCGTCCAGACAGCTTTTATCAACTGTTCGACTGACAGAAGTCCATTGAAAATTGGCCTAACCGTGTGTGAATTACTTTGCTATGGTTCCTCAGGCACCTGAGGGCGGCTGTTAAAGACTGAATCCAATTCACCTCTGTGCTCATGTCAGACTAAACAGGTGTTACTTCTGTTTTTATTTGGTCTATCTGATTATTAATTCAACAGAAATGGCCAAATAAAAAACCCTGACAACTTCTTTTAGCTAAAGAGAGGAGAATTGGCTGGAATGCAGTGTTTGCTCCTTCCCTAATGTCAGTTTTGTTTCCATTCCTTTAAAATACATACCCATGTTCAATTAAGCTTAGTTTTCTCAAAAGCTAGTTGTCTTTGCTGCTTCTAAGGCAAGCCAGACTTGAGTCTTAGCTTAAAGTATTGTAATGTCTGAAAAAAAACCCACAAAAAGGATCAGAAAAAGTTGAAAGGAAGGACCTTATTTAGAGGAGAAAGTTCTGCAGGTGTAAACAGCTTCAATCAAGGAGATTTTGTTTTGATATTCCAGAATTCCCAGTCTTCTGTGCCTTCTTCTAAAGTGCTGCTCCTGCTGCTTACCAGCACCTAAAAATTTACACAGAGCAAAGACTACTTTCATTACTAGATTTGTCTCTGTTTCCTTGTCCTTTCTTATTGTCAAGATCAGCCACTGCCAGGCAGGGAGCATGCTGTTACCTCACCCTATTCCATACTATGTAAACTGCCTTCATCTAAGATGTGAGGCTCCTGATACATGGTTAAATTGATAGAAACTAAGAAGTATAAATCATGTGGTGTGTTACACAAGTTAAAAATCACATACGTGGATTTCACACAGCTTTTAACACAGGAACCACAGGAGCCACAGCTGTGAATGCAGGACAGTGTGCTCAAGCCCACATTGAAGAAGCACCTTTTTCCATTCTGCAGAAGTCAGAATTCTGTGTATTAAGTTCTCTATTTTTGTTCCTTTTTCTTTACATGTGTATATGTATATTTTTAAAAGTCTAAAATCATAACTCATGTCTCAGCACTAATGAAGTTGTAAGTCAAACTTGCTAATCTTTGTCTCAAATTTGTAACATACCAGATTGAAATCAGGGAATGCAGTAGCTGATAATTTTGAGGGGAGTTTCATCCTGTGGGGAAATGTTCCCGTTTAAAAGAAAGAATTCCAGGAGATGGGACCTGAATCTGGTATCACGCTGTTTCCCTGTGCTGTCAGTCATAGGCATGGGGCAAGGTGTAAGACTAGATTTACATCCATGTGAAATGAGTGCTTTCATTGTCTAGAGTAGATTTAGTGTATCATTTGGATATGTCTAAATTAGATCATAAAAATTGCTTTGTTTTCCTGGCACAATTGGCAAAGGAACTGGAACTGGAGTGAATCTCAGTCGATACCTCAAATCCCAGTGCCTGCTAAAGATCCCAGGCATAAGTTTAGCATTTGTGACCACTTCTCTTGTTCTGGGTTACACATGGGGTTCTGGGTTATCTACTAAGAAAAGGCAAAAGCATCCACATACTATCAAACCAAGTACTGTAGTTCATTTTGTGAGGTCTCTGAAATAGATTATGTGAGTGCAAATATTTGTCAGAACTGGTCATGGCTATTCACTGATTTTAAACAATTGGATGACTGTCGCACTGCTTCCCTAGGTGCTAAAAATCAATGATAATGCCAGAGTACTTTGCTCATTGTTATTTTAGAAAATCCCTAATCAAAACAAGTATAAGTGCTGATGTGTGCTCAGTGGTGGAGTTTTGTGTGTTCCTTGGAAAGATGATATTCCCTGGAGAGAGAGGAAAGGATTAGAAATGATAACCACTTTTTAAATACATCAGCTTGCTCATGTGTGTGGTGTTTTTTATCAGCTTTACAGCAAAAGCTTCATTTGATTTGTGCAGGGATGTGGATAATAAGGAGAGAGGCCAGCGAGCTGATTTTTATAGTCTGTTTGTAGCTTAAACAAAGATCTGGGATTTTGCGGATAAAGACCAACTGAAATACAGCAGATTATGCAGCTTCCTATTTTTTTTTTTTTCTTTCCAAAGGTTTGTTAATTCCCTCTCCTCCTGCCCAGCTCAATCTTTATGTGTCCACTCCGCACGAAAACAGCGAGTTTTAAAATAGAGTTTGTGGCAGAACTTCATCAAATCCTCCTCCTTGACCATGGCTGATTCTTTGTATTCAGGAATGTGCCGTGCTTGGGTACTGTTGCATTTGTGATAAACGCGGTTTCAACTTGGACCACCATGATATTAGCAGGCACAGGTCTCACTGCTAAAATGCCACTGTTGTGGATAAAATCCCTGAAGTCAAAGAAGAGGTGGAGCAAGCTGCTCTTCACTGGAGGGTGAATATAAGTTGGTGGCATGGCTTCAGTTTTTCTGTGACACAGTTAAGAAGCTTGATGAAAACTGTACTGCGTTTTCTCCTTTACCGCAGTGGAATGCACAGCCTTGCCAACAGGTTTCTCAGTGCAGGCAGAAGTAGTATTTTGGGGGTTTTGTCATTTAATTTCTTGTGAGGATAGTATATTATGGTGAAGTTAGGATCACTCGAATGTGAAGTGGCTTCTCTATGGTGAGAGCTAAGTGAAGAATTGCTGTTAAAGTCCAGCACTGCAACTCCTGCACAGTTCACAGCTTGCTTTCTTGCAAAGCTAAACAAGATGCACTCACAAAAGAGCTGGGACCTCCTGCATTGGATGTTGGCTGGAAGTGCAAAGAACCACATAAATAAAAAGCATCACAGTGATGCTCTGTGTTATTTTTAAATGCATAGCATAAAGATAGGCAAGTGCAAGGTGGAGCGGCAGGACAACACATCATTTTAGCAGTACTGCTCATTTTCTTATTCTGATGAAGCTTTTCTGTCTGGTGTTGGAAGAATGATTTTAAAATTAATATTTAGCTTGGTCTAGAATTTAACTTCTTTCAGAACCTGCGATAGAGATGTTGGTCACATTTATTTTTAAATTCCAAAGGAAACAAATATAAGAATAAAACCATGTTTCCCTGCAGCACTTGGCAAGCAGCTGCTATTTCATCTACCAGGTACATGACCACCTAGAAATTCGGTTCACTAAAAATTGACTAAACAAAGCTGAATCTGCAGGGAATATTTCCATTGCAGAGAAAGCTGCAAGGAGTAGCTCAGCAGTGTTCTTGCAGGCAGTGTGATATAGTGGGCAGAACTCTGGCACAGCTCAGGCGGGAGCATGAGGAGACACAGGTCTCAATTCTTGTAATCTGTAAAACAAGTAAAGCAGTGCATTTGACTTATGTGTTTTAATTTTTCTGATACATGGTTTATGTACTTTACATTTTCAGTGAGCTATCTATTTTGTTTTTCTCCCTATAAGCAGGAGGAATAGCAAATGGAAGGAGGTGGTAGAGGCAAAATGAAAGCATCTTAAACTAGAGCCACTTGTAGGAAGATTGAACCAGCTGTCAGTGTCTTAGAACAGCTAAGGAATAGAAGCTGATTTTGCTCTTTATAGCTAGACTGTCCCTCATTTTAGAAGACTGCTAGATATTTTCAGCTTATGTTTGCAAATTTACCATCTTTGCTGTAGTCCTATCATATCTCATGTACAACTGACATCCTGATGAGAGATTTCTGAGGACGGCTCAGCCTGAGTGATCAATTACTGCATATTCAATCTGGAAAGCACTTTGGGTTCTTAGTGAGGTTAAGATGCTGTCTGAGTTTTCCAGTACTAAGGGTCAGACTCTGATGCTAGACCTTATATTAGCTAGTACCTAATCCTATATCAACCTCAGGGGGTGTGTTGCATAGAATATTATTAAACATGAGTTAAAGTAGCTGATGTAATTCTCAGAAGAATACACATCAGTATATAATAGATATGGTTAAAAAAACAATGCCTGTTTTAGAACCATTGACTCTGCATGAAGAGGAAAATCTCTGAAAATAATATTCAGAGCTCTCAGAAAAACAGCTATTAAGAACTTCACTTCCAAATCATCAATAAGCATGTTGTGTTTTGTGGTGTGCTTCTGAATGACACCAGGCTGTGAGTTTAGAATTGTGTTCAGTGTCTGGCCACAAAACACAGCTCTGAATGACCTGCTTTTTATTTTGCTGATTTTGAAAGGACTGAAGTAGTGGGGTTGCTGTTGAGGGACTGCCAGCCAACTGCCGTACTCAATTATATCTGCCCTTCCTCAGCTTCAGTAGGGTAAAGTCACAAAGTCCTTTTAAGAGCCTTTTTTGCTCTACAGGAAATGTCATGTTGAAGGTATAGTAGTGCATCTATCATGAAGTGTTCGGTTATGGGGCAAAACATTGCTCAGGGAGGTAAATTTGATCTCTAGGAAGCAGATGAAATAGAAAGGAAGCTGAATCTCTGAGAAAAATGAAAGAATTAGTATCAAAAAAATAATTGTGATTGTGTGAGAAAACCCCTATGTTGCTCTGACTTTCCTACAGCTGGCCATTGAAATTCAAGTTTAGGTTTTGCTGGATACATAAAGGCATATTTTGAGGACTTTATCCAAAGGGAAAAGCTTCAAGTGGGATGGGCTCCGTCAGGACAGGCTGCAGCCCCAGACTAAAGAGGACTCGGTATGGTCTCATTCCTATTGTGAGACCTGAAGCAGAGGTGTGTTGCATAGCCCAGTGTTTCCTTTCCTGTTTGGGATGAACATTGGCCAGAGCAGGCTTTTAAACTGCCCCCACTGTACAGGTCAAGGAACTCCCTGCTCCAGGCAAGGACATCCTTTCTGTAACACAAAGTCTTTAGGTCAGCACCAGGAGGAATTAATTACTGGAGATTTAGCTGTGCTGCTAGCCAGAAGGTTCCCACGTAACTATGTCCCATTTTTTAAGTGGGTTAGCTCAGCATGTTGGCTTGATTGGGGGCTTTTAAAGTATCTATGTGGAATAGGCACTCTCCAGCCTCCAGTTTGTCATAGGCCAGAAGCATAGAATGCCCCAGAGTTGGGTAGTGGTGGCAATCCTGAATCCCATGCATTTCCCAAGTGCTGATTCCAAGAGTGCCAGTCAGCAGGAAATAATTTCTGTGTCTTACTGTCTTGTTTCATGCGTTCCATTGATCCGCTCAGCACTTCAGAAATGGTAGAAACATGACCTTTCCCATGAATTTTTAACATAATGGCCCTTATCTTGCAGACTTGCCTGCCTCTGCACACCCTAGAGGACCAAAGTCAGAGCTTGAGAGGGTAGCAACATTTATTAGCAGAGATCATCCTGAATCTGGCAGAACTGAAGCCTAAATACTTTCTTATTCTTTCAAAAATGTCCAACAGTGTTAGGATTTTTCTGGTTTAAATGTTTTAAGCAGAATAAAATTTTTAACCTGTGCTTTAAATTAACTTTCTAACCATATAGCAGTCATTTCAACCTGTATTTCTTAGTCTATAAAGTTAATTTTTAATGCTTCAGTTTACAATTTGGAATAAGATTTTATGATGTTCTACTACTGTACATCAATTTGACAAGATTCTGCTATTAAAGTTAAATGTTTTAACACAGAGTTGGAAACAGTCTATGTTACTGTGAGATTGTTTAGCAATAAATACAAGCTGAAATAGTAAATTTTATCTGTTGTGAAAATAGGCGGTCATTGTTAAACAGAATTTCTATTATATACATTATTTACTGTTACTTGAATTAAAAAGAACAATTTATGTACATTACAAACTGTAAATTTAATTTACTGTTAAACAGTTAAATTACAGCATTTGCAAAGCTAAGCTGCCAGTAATTTGACCATAAATGTATGCGATTTTTACCCTGAATGCTTTACACAAAACATGATGAAAATGCATGCATTACAAGAATCCAGAGAGGGAGTGCAATTAAAGCTCGCCTAATTTTTATCTGAAAATCTATCCATTTTCAGCATTAGAAAGTAAGATGCAGTAATGTATTCAGTGATAGAACAAGGGATTCTGATGGTTTTCAGTGTCTAACACCCTTCTTAATGCTTCTAGGTTTTGATCCTTTAAGATAACATCTTGAAAGTCATTGTAAAAGAAAGCTACTATTATGTATGTGATACGATGCATCTGGTATCTGCTTTTGTGCACTTTTTTTAACTGCCCCTTTTTCAAGTGCTTTAAACTCACATGTATTTTTGACATGTTTTCCATAGTCAACAGTTTCTACTGACAACAGTTTTCAATAATTCACCAAGGTCTGGGTCCTAATGGGTGTTGACTTCTTTGGTGCTGATCTCACAGCTTTAACCTAAGCACACACCTCTGCTTCCTGCTGACTTAGTGCAGTGCTAGCAAGAGAGTTCACATCTGGCTGCTGGGTTTGGGGAGAGAGCAGCCTAGTGAACAGCAAAATAAGAGACCTGTCAGAGACTTGGCATCAACAGTGTATGAGCCCTGACAGTGAAGGTCTGAGTTCAGGTTCTAACCCTTCCGTGACCATTCTGACTTCTTCAGCTCAAATTCTTACTGGCATATGCTCCGGGACGGCAGGAGGTGCTGTCATGCATGTCTTCTGACACATAAACACGAGCTCTGGGGGCGTACAGAGAGGAAGGGTATGGTTAGACCCAGACAGCCCACTGGCAGGACTAGTCAGGTGGCAACCTCAGTTTTTGAAGTGCTGGTAAGAATCTGTAAGTTATCAGTGACACATTGCTGTTGTCTCTTCTTCACTGATGTTTTCTTCATCCGTTTTCTGCTACTGTGGAATGTACAGAACGTGAACACACAGATCATCTGCCACTTTGGAACTCAGTTTAAGCAGAGACCTTATGAGGTGCCTCTTGCTATCAATTAATTTGTCAGAGACTATAATTACCTATTTTCAGTGATGGATTTGTTCCTTCTCAAGCCTAGGCACTTAAAATTAGAGTTTTCTTGTCTTACTGTGCATTCTGGATCTTTGCTACTGGCTGAATCCTTGTGTTTCATTCTGTTCCTACATAGGGACTGTCTCTCTTCTTCTCTGTATGTACTGTCAGGCTCTTTCTTCATCTTCTTTGGGACGGAAGAGTCACAATTTGTCTTACATGTAGCTGACCACACAAGAAAATATCTTAAAATTTGATAATAGAGAACAACAAGAAAAAAATTAACCTCATCAATAAACAAAAAGCTGAATTACTTGTGTCAAGCACAGGTGGAATGGTTACCGTTTCACTGGCTTTTCTCTACTTCACCTTCTCTACCCACCATCTTACTCCATCAAAACTCTCTGACAAAAATCTCATCCTGGCTTTCCATTTCCTTCAAGGTCTGCTTCTGTACCCATCACCTCTTGCATTGCTGCACACTTGACAAACCAGAGCAGCATATGTCTCTACTGTGCTGTCATGTGCAAGAAGCAAATTAAAGTGTTTTTTGAATCTCACTGCTAGTTTCAATTCTACATGTTGTGGTAGAGTGTGCTTGCACAAGCTGTGCTGACAGGATTGAGAACATATACCTACTTTGAGCAATTATAGCCTTATAAAATGTTAGTTGGCTATGGGTTTGGGTTAGATTTTGTCCAGAGAGAGATTCAGTCAGTGATAAACAAATTATATGCGTTCTTCACATCTCTTTCAAGAAAAATTCCATTCAGAGCAGAATGGTATTAGAGAGGCACCAACTTGGCCAGTGGGTCGTCGTCATCTTCGGCGGCCTGTACCGCGCCTTCCGCTACGGGGCCCCGCCGCACGGCGGCATCGCGCCGGGTGTCGACCGTATCGTGATGCTGCTCGCGGGCGAGGAGAACCTGCGCGAGGTGGTGCTCTTCCCGATGAACCAGAAGGCCGAGGATCTGATGATGAACGCGCCGTCGCCGGTCACGCCGAAGCAGCTGCGCGAGTTGCACATCCGGCTGAACCTGCCGGAGCGGATACCGGCCCCGGCGCCCGTCGCCGTCGCCGTCCACCGCCGTGCCGAGAAAGGTCGAGGGCATGAACTGGGTTTGCCCGATTTCGCCGGCCCAAGCGCTCCGTGCGGTCGGCGACACGCCGCGCTGCACCATGCGAAGCGCGTCGAACAGCTCGGCCGTGAACATCGCCGAGCGGCGGCTGCCGCAGGACGGCCGGGCCAGCGTGCAGGTCGGCGACCAGGTGGTCGACCTGCGGCTGTCGTCCCTGCCCACCCGCTTCGGCGAGCGGGTCGTCATCCAGCGGGCCACACCGGTCACCATCAATCTATACGGCAGCGCACTGCCGGTCCGGACCCAGGCCGCTACGGTCGCTGACCTGCTGGAGGAGAAAGGGATCAAGCTGGGGGCCAAGGACAAGGTGGTCCCGGCGGCTACTACAGCCCTGACGGCCGACCAGCAGGTGTTCGTGCTGCGCCAGGACACGCAGGTCCAGACCGAGA
>JBCJKH010017408.1:0-37090 GCA_039877255.1 Loriculus beryllinus
ATATGAGGAAGAAATTCTTTACTGTGAGGGTGGTGAGGCACTGGAATGGGTTGCCCAAGGAAGTTGTGAGTGCTCCAATCCTGGCAGTGTTCAAGGTCAGGAGGGACAGAGCCTTGGGTGACATGGTTTAGTGTGAGGTGTTCCTCCCCATGGCAGGGGTGTTAGAACTCGATGATCTTAAGGTCCTTTCCAACCCTAACGATTCTGTGATTCTATGACTCTATGACTGAGCATATGAAAACCAAATACATTCAATTCATCCTCCAGCTGGTCATTAATCTTCAAAAACGTGAAACTCAATTTAATTTTTGTAATTCTACATTTAGATAGGTTAAGAATGTCTTTATTTCTTGTATGTGCACATGCGAAGAAAGATCATATGCACACTTTGCCTGGCTTTATTATAATCTATACTACATCCACAAATATAGTTGCTCTAAGGTGGCTCATCCACTACTTGAAATAACTCAGGAGTTTCCCGGTCACAGCATTGATACATCTGACTTACTCAAGAAAAAAATTTATTTGCTCTTAAAAACCAGTCCAAATAAATCGAACATTTAAAAGATTTATTTTTTTTTATGTGCCCTAGGTATCTACAGAGGTCAGCATACTGGGCTGAGGGCATCATAAAGCCTCTGTGCAGCCAGTTCCACCATTTCACGGAGGGATTCATCATCTTCACTTCCTGCCTCACAGTCAACTGTCTGGGAACAAAAACCAGAAGTTAAGTTAGAACAACCAGCACTTCATATTCCTTTTCAGCATGTGAACAATGCAGTGCTCATCAGGGGAAAGGAAAAAAATAGTCATGCAAATGGCAAAGAGTTATCAAGAGCAACACTGTATGTTCTTAAATGGTCTGCCAACATGTAGAAGAGTATAGAGAAGATATACGGGAAGCTCTGCTGAGGAACAAGAAGCTTAATCTCAAGTGTTATGTTTGATTAATAACATGTTTCAAAACTACTATGTAAAATGCATTAAGTTCTGTATGTTACATTAACACAAGGTTCAGTCCTTGAAGTTCCCATTTTATTTGTGAATTCACCTGCATCACATTAGGTTAATACTGTAAAATACATGCATTCATCACAGAGGTGCAGTCCCTCTGTACTGAGGGAGCCTCCATACTGATATTCCCACACCCATAACATAACATTTGCGTCAATATAAAAGCCTGAAGAGATTCATCTATCACTAAAGCAAGTCTTTCTAGAGAAAGATGATCACCCCAAACACACAAGTTGATCAACATTCAACCTGATTATCCCCTGTCTGCTCTATCTCAAAGAGCACCGTTTGCATTGTAACACTGTTCTTGATCCTATGGACTTTCCAGCTCTAAGACTGTACCTTCCTAATTCAGTACTAACTTGCTGGTCTTCTGAACAAGTAACAGCTTTCAACCATAAAGGTTTGTGAAGAGAAAAAAAAGGGGGGGGCATTTAAAACAGCAAACGTTATTTAATGTTATCTGACAATGCCGTTAGAAGCATGTGAACTCTTAAGAGCGCTGTGTTAACAGTTACCATGGACAAAGTAAATCCACAAATCCCACCATATAGTCAGATCTATACTAAACAGTTTTTCATTTTAAGGTCATTAAAGTTTTATAATAAGATATATATGCACATAAAGAAGCACAGAAACCTGGTTCACAATGGCACAAGCTTGCCACTGCCAACACAGTATGGAAAGTATTACAGAGATACACAAGATAGCAGCTGAGCTGCCATTAGGGCTTCTGTCAGTGCACAATGATAACATACATCAATAATGTATTATTAACAATAATGACATATATCAATATAATATTATATGAAAATGAAGCCTAACTTCTTGATTAAGCATTATGTGTTTTTTCCAGTCTTGTTAGTTACCTTTTTCTCTATTGCAAGAGCTCTTTTCATCAGTCCTATGTTCCTGTACTATGTATACATTGAAATGCAGCATATGTTTATTAAAAAACTGAAAAAAGATGACACAGTAATCATGGTGTGTTAACCACAAGACTGTAACTCACTTGCCTCTCGAGATAATTAATATTCATTTAGTTTGTTTCAATAGTAAGAAATTTTGGGCTGGGATCAACCTTCTTCTGGGCTTGTAGAACACTTAAAACATTTGTTACGGTCCCTCAGGACAGCATCTGGGAGCTACTCCAGATTGGAATGGATTACTACAATGGGTAGTGGTAATACATTATATATTTTCACTATGCTATTAATAATGACAAAGTCGACGCATTAAAATGCTTAAGAACACAAAAGACATGGTTTGAACCATTCTTTACAATTCCTTATTTTTCAAATAACTAGGTGTGATAGCTTCTTAAAGCAGCTTTCTGCCATGGATGACATTCAATTCTGAACCTAGCTAATAAATTAATAAAATACTTTTTTTTGTGAGTATTTCAGGCTTTCAGTTTAGCTACAAAATAATCAAGATGACCAAAACTCCAATTATTACCATCGCTGCTACTCTGATTGTTCCATTATTCAAACCAGAGCCTGTTTTAAGAGCATTTACAAAGGAAATTGTGGGTTAAATCTGTTTCTCCTCTACAATCTTCCTTTATCCATCTTTATACAAGTAGAGAGCTGCTGACAAATACTGGGGTCTCTGCCAAATTTACTGCATTTGTTACATCAACATTTCTAGCTTTTTTTTTAATGAAGAAAACTCTGTAGGCTATGCTTCTGCTAAATCAGTGGGCTCAGCTCACAGGCTGGGTCAGTACTTCTCTCAGAGGGGCAGGGTACTGATCCACTGATGAGAATGTCAATGGAAATAATGGAAAGTGAACAGGCTTAAGCTGTTTTGATATCAAATACAAAATAATTTCCTTAGCAATGGGCACATGATATTCTAGGCAGATCTGTATATTAGATGGGAGACTCGCCTCTGCTAAATATGGCCACACACAAAAGGGAGTGTTTTGCTGTACATACCCGAGTGTCCAGTGAAATGTTTGCAGTCTTGCCATCAACCGTGATGCACAGGACAGAGCCATCTTTTGAACTCACACAGTCTTCTCCAAACATATCCCTAAAACAGAGCCCTATGTGTGTAAGGCGTGGCCAAACAGCAAACTTGTAATTTATTTTCTATTAACCTCAGGGTTCCAAAGGCCTTTTGTCAGCAGAGTATCTCCTTTCAGCAACTGTTACTTAACCCACTTAAATACAAACAACAAATCGGTATCTAAATTCTTGTGACAGTGGCTGTCACCTAACAGTAACTATTTTACCAAAATAAATCTTATCATAAATGAAAGGAAGGATTCCTTCGATTTCAGAAGAGGCAGGATTTCTACGTAAATAACAAACTATGCACCAGAGTGGTACCAAAACGCTACTTCCACAACCACAGCATTTTGGGAGACAACATAAAAGTCTGCTTCTAGAAGAAAGTCCTGTATTCAAAATGTTAATGATGCTGAGATCTTTCTACTGTACCTCTTTTTTTTACTTAATTCCTGGCCTCACAGAAACTAGACTGAAGTAAATTTGCAAAAAGCATTTTAAAATAACTATCTTTAAACTGTATTATGCTAAAATTACTGTATTCACATGATTAACAGTGATCGTTAGAAAAATATGCCAACTTACTGAAGCATGATCTCCATTCTCTTCCTATACACATCCATGTCTACTTTCTTTGAAATTTTATGTACTGCAGCTGAAAAGAAAAAGTCATTGTACTTTCACACACATTTGCTGGGAGCAAAAATTGGTTAACTTTTACTGCCTGGTTCCTAATTGACTTTCAGGAAGAAACAATCTAAAAACTACACAAGAGAGATATATATTTAAACAATTTACAAAGAAAATGTATTAAAGATGGAAGAGTCAAGGAAATGCGTAATTTTTAAAATATATGCTCCCTGTACTTATCACATTTTAAAATAGAAAACTTTGCAAGTCTAATGCTCACTTTTTAATTCTCCTTTTTATTGTTATGCTCATTACTTCTCACATTTCCTTTACTAAAAAGTAAAAATAATCTACTTCGATCGTTTGGTTATAATCTCTCAATTTTCTTTTATTATAAAGAAATACCACATCACCGAGGCTAGGAGCCTGCAGAGAATACATAAAGTGAAATCAGACAGCAAATGTGAGTAGTAGTAATAGGCAGAGACATTCCTGGAATACACTTCAGCATAGAGTGGTTGAAATAAAAATAACAATACTGTATTTAGATTTGGTTTTGAAGGTAAGGGGTAGTTTAAATCAAGTCATTTTCGTTTGAACATAATTATTTAAGTATTTGTTCATTAAAAGAGTCAGAGGTCTATAGGAAGAGCTAATTGTGAAAATCACTGTGTTTTTCCACTGAGGGATACGGCTTGTGATAAACACACATTTTCCATAATCAGTTACCAGTTGTCACATAAGAGTAGGTTTCAACAAATTAACATTTTACAAACAATGAAGACCAAGTTGCAATTCTGGTTTTAAGTAACAAATCTTACTCCCTAAAAAGTTTCATAAGGAAGGGAAGTACAATAGGGGGATCACAATCTATTGCAAGGCATTATATCCCTCTAAGCTTGATATAAAAAAACTAAGAAGCGATGCCTTCGTTAAATATGCATGCACCAAACTTAGTACCTTTCTGTATTTTGGGATTTGACTGCACTTCCAGTATCACTGTTGTCACAGTGTCTGCATACATATCATTAGCAGGATTTGCCACCCACTGGAAGAGGGAAAAAAAAAATAATAATGTGAGACCATTCTTTAGGCTGAGTGAATAATGCAACATAAAACCAATGTAAAATTCATTGTGCTCTCCTATTTGCTTTCCTCTGAATTCTAGCTTCAAACGACTGCCATACATTTTACACCAAGTTATTAACTACTTTGAACTTGGTATATTCCAGTAACTTCGAGTGAAAAATTCAAGCTGTTGAATGCTGCTGAACACATTTGTGGAACAGTTATTAATACCAACTGCTGGAAAGGGGGAGAAAACACCATTTGACATTATTTTCGATTCCTACTTGCCACATAAAAAATGGGCACCAAATCTGCCATTACATTCCTGAGTCACGGCAAAATGGAAACCAGCAGTGGCTAGATGAAACAACATGCATGAATACAGGACCATTGCTCAAGGGGAATCTTGCTCTACCTTTCATTCTCCTTGGCATCCAACAGGAATCTACTTAAAACACTGAATTCTGCACAGTATTTATCTGATGATACTATTTTGGAGAAACTGCAGAACAAAATCCTTCTCCCTCCCCCACCAATGCCCACCTCAAGGACTACCATGCCTGGCTCCTGGATCACAGTAATATTTTTAAAAACCTTCAGGGCTGGTTTTTGTTGAATTTCTATTTCTTCTACATCACCTAAAAAGTGACAACAAATGGTTAGCAAGAATAAATCATACTGAAAGCAAGGCTAACTTTACCTGCATAAAACCCCAGGTTATCTAAGAATAAGGAGTTGTCCGTTATTATCACAACTGCTAAGAACAGATCACAAAATGGAAGTGCATACTCTCTTCCCTCACGTGACCGTATTATATGCTTTGTTCTGGATTCCTTGGGGTGTTTTAGTATGTAATACCAGCCAACTTACTTGTTCTGTATTCTCACATTTGACCAGCTTAGCACACTGATGTATGCACACCAATGAAAAACAGAACAACCAAGAAATACAGTGCTGCATTTGCAGAATTAACCAGCTCCTCTTAAACCCTTGAAGGATAACCCATTGCTTACATGAGCATAGAGCTTAAACCAAAAGCATTTGTGTGCCATGTAGCACTTGGGTTATGAGACCTGAACATCAGCTGAACACAGGTTTTTCTTTTCCTCAGTGATATGAATTAGATTCGGATGCTAGGGAAGAAAAAAAAATCCTGAGCTTCCAATCTGGGAAGGGATCCTGCAAAGTCTGCGTGCCTTTGATGAACTAGGCCAGGAGCTGCCCCTGACCTTTCAGAAAGCTAAACAGCAGCACTGGGGATCACATCAGTGGCAGATTTAAATGGCTTCTGACTTGGAAAAAGGCAACCACGTTAGCTTCTTGCCTCTTGTGGAGGGACAGAAGAGGCTGTCTATCACAAAGAAGGATAAGAGTCTTGGTTTTGTTAATGGAATGGCATTCCATTAATTCTATTTTGGGGATGCAGACAAAAGATCAATTAATAAATTTGACATCAGAATGGATACAGAACTCACTCTGTGGGCTTACAGGAGACAAAAGTTGCCCTAGGCTCTATACTGCTACATGCTCATGATTTTGTAATACAGCTACAATGGAATCCCTCCAAAAGGATGTGTCATACTCATCAACTGCATCAGTCAGAAGCTGCATAATCTAATGAAAGCTGTAAAATACAAAATAAACTGTGGCATTTTAGTCACTAGCAAAGAAATTTCCACGAGAAGACCTCTGAAGACTGGAAGTTGTTTTAAAAGTTGACCAATATAAATCACAACCATGTCTTTCCAAATACTCACCGGTAAGTTTTTGTAGCTGATAATAAAGTAGATTAAAAGGACCCGTGTAAGGAATGGCTTGTGTCTGTGTTACAGTGCTCATCGCCAAGTCTGTGTAATCTGAAAGAATTAAAAAGTTCCTATTAAAAACTGTCCCTTTGAACAGACTTCCTGAAGAATAAAACTGCCACTATAGATCAATAGTGGCATCAAGACATTTAAGACAGAGGGTTGAAAAGGACAATCTGCAGTGAGGAGGGTGGAGTGTCTATTGTAAGAGAAATAATGTATCTGTGGTTAAGAAAGCAGTAAGAGTATTGACTAAGTTTCCGTTACCCACTGAGCACATCACTGTCTTTACTTACTGGAGAGGTCACATGGAGAAAGGATGTGATAGTTAAAATTTCTTTTAACTAGGATTCCAGAAATTCTCTGTCCTTGCTCTGGTTTCTTATCTGCTAAAGATCCCATCACCTGGAAGTGAAAACCACACAACAGTCAACAAGGCAAACTGAAGTATTCACAGCTCAAATGTAGCTATGGAGACAAAATACAGTTTTCTCAGAAAAGTCAAACATCACATAAAATTAACCCTGAACATAAAGGAAGGTCCTCGTACCCAACAGACATTCTGGGATTAATACAAGAAAAGGTTGAAGAGTGAAGAGGCAAAAAAAACCCCCAACCCAAATCCAAACCTCAAATACAACACTAAATGAAAAACACTCACATACTTTGAGTGCCTGGAAAACACACACAATCTGAAACCAATTAAAAATAGAGACTTGGAATAACAAGTGTGTTTTCTACCCCAGAGGAAAATACTGTTGTACAGATAAGAAACTACTGATTTTATACCTTGGCAAGTTTTTCTCCTCTGAAGTTTAGGGTTACAGCTTCAGTATTCCTAGGATTATGAACTTCTATGTGAACTTCATCATTATCCTCATATTCCCGGATCAATGCTGCTTTCAATCTGGCCATTTCATTCTGCTCACCATGAACTAAAATCTATAGGAAGGACAGTTTTCCTTTCAGAAGTTATTTGACCAACCAGACATGTTTAGTAAACATATTATCCCCCCAAAATTGCCAGCTTCTACCTCATCTTTATAAAAATGTCAATATATGAAATATTGGCTCAATTATATTACATAGTTTTATGTCTTTGATATTGCTGTGTTATCCAAAGGCCTAGATTTCACAACCCTGAGTATTAGTAGAAAAATACATGCAAGTAAGCAGAGTGCACGACAGAGATTCCATTTAACTTTTCATACACTGTTATATTATGAAAGCAAAGCATGAAGTTCAACAATAGAAGCTAGTCAGCTTTACATTTTTGTGTCTGCATGTAGATAGCTATAAACAAAATAAACACACAATTCAGAGGATGTTTCACAGTTCACAATTCACAATTCTCTTTGCCAAGTTAAATCCTCTTTTATTCCATGATTTGTTTTCATCATCTGTGCTTGCATATCGATTCTACCTCCAGTCTCAGTAAGTTTCAGGTCCTACTCCACATTTTCATATTCTGGTCTATCACACCTCCTGCTCCCTCTCCCTGTGATTTGCTCATGTTTTTCCCCTCAATTGCTATCTTTGTCTTTTGCTGCCTGCTGCATACCTTCAGTTAATATTTTCTTGTTTATCTGGAGCAAATTACAATGAATTATTCCAATACCAGTGCCCACAACTTGATGTGGTCCTATACTGTATTTTAGTTCTGCAAAACACTGCTGAAACATGTAATGGCCCATTACCAATCTCTTGAAAGTCATCCCCAGATAATTCCCATGCACACAGTCAGAAGCAAGTTCATCTTTACTTTGTTAAGGTAACATGCTGAAAAACAGCTAAAATCTCCACCTTTTGTTATTAAAGGCATAAGGATGCTGGCTACTGCTACTGCTAGACATCAGGATGCCTTGATGATGGTGATGACTTGACTTCACACCTTGATGACACAAGGCCGTGAAGTGGTTTGATGAATCCCACTCTGGGGAGATAGGCAGCATGTATACTAACCACATGTGGAGGTTTCAGGGCCCGGATAAATTCACTGGTTTGTTGATAATCTGTGTGAGCAGAGAAAGAAATGTAGTCCACAGACATCTTCAGTGGCAGTTTTTGCCCTGACATAGTTGTGATCTCTTCAGGTTCAGACATGATGTGCTAGAAGAAAAGACCACTTTAAATAAGACACCATGTAACAAATGCTTTTCATTTCCAAACCATATGAAATAATATTGGCAGTCAGGTTAAATGTGAAGAATTTCTCTCAAATTTCACAAAACAAACACTCACAAATGAAAAAAGCATGCACAATGCGCATCATTTCATCTTTTATATACTCAGATAGGACTCCTCAGATCCTGCAAATCTTGGGGGTCATTCTTTCTTCCAGATATGTTTTTCTCAAATTTACATTAAAATTGTAGCTAGTGTGTGACTTTTATCTCTAAAGACAAAACTAGATGCTCTGATGCTCTCAGCTGTTGGAATTTGGAAGGATTTAATTCGTTACAACTGGACAGTAGCACAACATGAGCAAGGCGGTCTGATCTCTGACCATTACATTTAATGTCTATTCCCCCAGAATTAGGATTAGGGCTCCCCTCTCAAAAAGTTAAATGGTGGAGGGGTCTGAAGTTGGAGAAAAGTTATCAATCGTTCTTTCTCATGACAAGGTAACTGCTCCTAGAAAAGATTATTCTAACATCACTAGAAATGGCCATATGCCAATTTTCTGTACTTTTCATTAGTATTAGCTAAAAGCAACTAGTTTTAATGACATAATTACGTGTACCTGACAACAATCTTCTCAGTAAATTAAAATAAAGACACTTGCCATTGGCAAATTCTTTTTATACATAACATGAATATTTCTACATATTAAGTCGTGATGTATTAGCAACTCACCTTAGCAAGTGTTCCTTCAACACAGTACCCTGCTATAATTACTCCATTTCTCTTATCTGTGCACCAGCTTTCAAACAACTCTCTGGATAAGCCACTCTGCATCATACCTGGGGATGCCATCACAACACTTGGGCCGATATCATCAAAATGATCCATACTCTGAACGGACAAACACCAAGAATATGAGATACCATAACTCAGTCACATGAAGGACAGCCTAGCTACTCCCTTGAACAAGGTACAAGTAGAGCCCTACATATACCCCATCCTCATAAACAGTGTCCTTTGCAGGAGAGTTCCTCCTGTTGATGCCCATAAGGAGCAAACTATAAGCACAGAGATCTACAGTGGAAAAAAAGGTGGGATGTAAGCTCCTCTCAACAAGCCCTCTAAACACTGGGATAGCAGATAACCTGTACCTAATCAATCTACTGGGACAGTCAATATGCAAACGCTCAACAACTACTGTGAAGGTGGTGAGGCACTGGAACAGGTTGCCCAAAGAAATGGTAAATGCTCCATCCTTGGTAGTGTTCAAGGCCAGGTTGGACAGAGCCTTGGAATGACATGCTCTTGTGTGAGGCATCCCTTCCCGTGGCAGGGGGTTTGGAACTAGATGATCCGAAGGTCCTTCCCGACCCAAACCATTCTATGATTCTATGAATTTTTCTGTCACCCTTCCTTGTTTGTAAGACAACCTTAACTCAGGCTTACCTTCAGATTACTAATATGCTTGAAAACAAATGGATTGTTGATGTTAATTTGCTTGCGGATCTTGTCATTCATGGCATTGACATATGTCTGATAAACTGCCATACACTTCTTTGCCAAGGAGGAGGCATAGTATATAGGGATATCATGGAGTTCAGGATGATTCTGCCAGTATTCATCTGCAAAAACCCAGAAACACTGAAGAAAAACAAACAAAAAACACCCAACTAAAAAACCCACACAACCCTGCCCACAGCGTTGTCTCCAAAGTGCACGCTTCTCAGAAGTGTTAATGCTTCTGAAACAGATTTAGCAGTGAGGTTTTTCATTTTTATTACAGAAAGTCACAATCATAAGCTTTTTTTTTTACCTGCTCTACTTAAGAAGAAAAAGCCCTCACCAACTAAAACTGTAGATAACTAGTACAAAAAACAGGCAAACAAACAAGAAAAAGATGAATTTCAGATATTTTTGGCAGATCAAATTCCGATCAATTACCAACTTCAGCTACAAGGTGTAATGTATACACAGTATTACACAGCAATAAATCTACATTTACAACAGTGCAAGCTTTACCAAACACTGCAATAAAGCTGAACTGTCTCTGTCAGACATCAATTATACATTTAACAGCTAGGGACATCTGTGCGTAGATATGTTGATGAGAATTCACTGTATCAAAGTTATGTAAAATAAACCGAGGGAGTTCAAGGCGTGAAGGGATCACCCAGTTATCATTTATGGCTTCCTGTATATCACCAACAGTTATATTTTACAAGCTTAACCAGAACAAAAAAAGGCAAAAAGCCCTTTTATCATCGATGACAGTAGCCGTGACCTTTACTCAACACAAAGAAGAGATCTGAATGCATCTGTGCAAGCATAACTTAATTGTTTTCTGACTTGGATACAGTTCGCTAGTCTAAAACATATTTATACTCTGTGAGAAACAATCATTCAAAGATAAAGGTACACTCTTTTGTGTATTTAAAATTATTTGGCTTTAACCCAACATTTCTGATATACAGCCAAAGATTCTCAGAACATGTCAGAGAGGCTCACTGTCATCACTATGTTAATAAACTCAAGCGTAAGGTGGCCACAGCCAATAGAAGATAACCAACAGCAGGACTCAGAGTGACATTAAAGGACTGGACATTATCACAATTTTCTATACCTTAACACAGTATTTTAGTTTTTGTCATACACTAATAGAAAGAAGAAAAACAAACACGTAATCTTGTGGGCTCAGCTGTGTAGACACAAGAGATGCAATTGCAGTCTCTATCTAACTAAGCATCCAATTGAATGTCTAGCTTTACTAGAGGTATTTTCACGCTTCCCTTTAGAAACTCAACTTTAATACCTACACACAGCAAGGAGAGGCAAACAAATGACAGACTGATGGCTACACAAAATTTAAAACATTCCGGTTCTATCTCCTCTATAAAATAAAAACCCCTCAGTCAATGATAAGTAGCAAATAATCCCACACTGAATACTATCCTGTGCCTAGATCCAAATTGCTTATTAACATTTGAATAGACCAGTAACACTTTTTGAAACAAATCAGCTCCTAATATTGAGCTAAAATGAAATGGAAAGGGAGAAGAATGTCACACTTCTTCAGTAACACCTTAGATTCAATACCCCTAAAAATAAATGTTTTAATTTTGAGATAATTATCTTTTGGTCTTGCCAGCATTTGCAGGAGCAAAAAGAGACTGAAAAAGCACGTAACGTAGTACACACTCAGTGTGCTAAAAGGAAACAAACAAGCCTGGAAATAATTATTTAAAAACCGGTTTACCTGAAGTACCTTGTCACAACTACCTATGTATTTTATGTGACTTGTTGTGATCATGTGTAATTACCCCTTCCCTTCCATTTTGCTCCTTAACAAAGCCTAATTTGCTTTCCCATTACCACTGGACTTAAAGTGTCTGTATGTTCTCAACTTTTCCTATAGACTTCTCCATATAGACTTGTAAATTAAAGAGCAAAAACGGTGAAACTCTGGAACAGAATACACCTTTTTTTTTTTTAGCAGTACAGTTTAAATAGGACAGTTGCTGTGACTGCTCACTTTTCAATCTGCAATATTAGACCCTATTTGCTGAAATCCTGGTTCAACAAGATTTGACTCAAGCACATATTGCCCTTTCCAGGTAAGGAAAGGGCATGCCATTACACTTTCCTTCCTAGGCCTTCATCCTGCCTCATTAAGTGGAACTGCTTTGACTGGCTTCTTGGACTTTTGGCACTTCGACAAATGCATTAGGCATTCACGGGTAATTAATACACTGGAAAAGAGCTGAAGAGTTGTTTAAATATTCTCATTTAACTCTCTATGCCTTTTATTAAGAGGAGCTGGAAAGGTACGTACCTAAAATTAAAAGTAGTTCTTGCGCTCGACCCAGGGCAAACACAGGAATAAGACCTCTACCTCCTCTATTGACAATGTCGTGAACAGTGTTACAGAATCTTGCCTCTCGCTCTTCCCTTTTTTCATGAATGTGAGTACCATATGTGGATTCCTGTGTATACAGAAATTACATATTAAAAATACTGATACACAGAGACTGATTCTCCATCTTCTTCTTGGAATCCAACAGGAAAATACAGAAAAACATACTGGTGTTAACATGGTGGGGAAAGGAAGGAGAACGTGAGGGGAAGAGAAAAATCAAAACCACCCCCAGACTCCCATAACCACCCCGACCAAGTTAAATAACCAGAATTTTCCCTCTCGCAAACCCCTCCCAGCTGGTTGGAAAGACAGATCCTGTTAGGAAAACAAACAAACAATTAAAACTATTAATTTTGATGCTTCTTGTAAGAGGTTTCAAATTTAACATACATACTTTCCTAGATGGCAGTGATGCCACTGCTTTGATGAAGGGGTTATCACATTAATATGGCTCACTAGTGGTACATGTGCCACAGTTTAGAAGTACCTAGCCTAAAATATAGGAATTACATAAAATACAAGATTTTGATGTAACTGAAAATAAATTAGCAGTTACAGAAAGCAATTAGAAGGGACACAGTAAACAAAATCAGGTTAGGATCTACTAAAGACATCTAGCTACACTAGGGTTTGTACAATACATCTAGCAAACAGAAGTTGAAACCTAATAAATCTCACATCTTGAAAAGGTTTGTCTAAAGGCTTAAGGAACTTCATCAGAAAAATTATAAAATGAAAATTAGACTTTTTAATACAGTGAAAAGAAATGTGGGGTTGTTCTGAACACCCAAGCATTCTGATATTTAATGCAAGCCATGACCTACCACTAAATCTCCCGTCTCTCATTTCATTTTAGCTTTAATTAAGTAATATCCCTATACATATTTCATTAATAATATAAGGGATTATTCTGTAAAACTTACAATTATAAGAATATCTGGTTTAATATTGGGAATCTCAGCTGCCATCAGGTGTCTGTCTTCCTGTCTTGAGAAATCACCTGTATATAAAAGCTATTGGAAACAAAGAGAAGCAATTACTCTAATTACAGGTTCTGCCAGGTCAGCAGTCTCTAAAAAGCTGTTGTATAGGAGTGATACTGTTTAAGCAAAGATGGATTTAAGGAATTTATCATAAAAAGGTCAGATGTACTTTCATTAAAGACTTTTCTGATATGGACAGTGCATACAATATTAGGTCAAGAGTGGTACAATACAAATATTTTACCCATAGTAAGCAAAACATTTCTTATTTTAAGCAGTAGAGTAATTCCAACAGAACTAGGTAAACAATTACTACGATTTTATTTACTGCTTGAGGTATAAAGGTGCCATTTCCAGCCTTTTGTGTACATGCACTGATCATTAAGAAGGAAAAATTGATGTAACAAAGTACAGCAGGTCCTAAGTGGAAGTAAGAAGTAGATAAAACTGCATTTATATATCAGAATGCAAATACAGTGAACAGTACAATCAAATTACTTATTAAAAATTCTTCTAAGACTTTCTCATACTAAAAAACCCCAACCTGTAATTAGAAGAATTTCTAAATGGAATGATCATGCTCCCCATTACACCAGGAAGTAATTAGTAACCGTAAGCAATTTTGAAGGGATTCTTAACGGCAGGGTGGAATGCAGCTCTCTCTGCCCAAAGGGATGGTTTCAAAACTAAACAGTTTTCACTAAACAATCATTCCACTGATTAAAATTTGAACAACAAAACATATAGTCAGCAACAGCAGACAACTGGTCTACAGGTAACCTACTGTCACATTCCTCATTTGCTTCACAGGGAATTAAAGAAAATAATGGAATCCTATATCTATACTTCTTTTATTCGGCAGTGATTATCCTACTGAACTCCAATTCATGGAAGTAGTTTCAAGTATCTGGGTTTGATGCAGTGCTGCCTGTGATTACACAATGACTTAATTTAATCTCTTTGTGCTTAAAAATTAATAATAATCTTGTTTCTTTACGCACCTGAGCATAGGAGCGTTATGAGAAAAATATAACTCACATACTTTGACTAATGCCGTTTAAGCACTCAAGGCAGGCACATGGTAAATCATAATTACAAAACCAGATATCTGTTCCCAGATTTTACTAAAATGCAGCCTCTATAAGGATGCCTCAGCTATCAGCTGCCTCTGAGTGGAGCAACAAGAAAAACTGTCAGTTTACTGGTTCCAAATTTGAGTCATAAGTCACTCCTATAAAATCCAAACATCCTACCTGGTTCTATACATGTGTCACTTGCTAGTTCTCATCAATGAGAAAATACACACTCTAAGTCAAGGGCTCCCGCCCTGCCTGGAGTCCAAGTCTATATGACATCTCCAGCCGCAGTAGTGGGGTTTAACAGACAATAAGAAATAACTGAAAACCACATTAGACTTCAGGCTTGATTTCAACTTCATAATAAAAACAAAATACCTTCACACCAGCTATTTCAATCATAAACATGGCTGCTCCCAGGACGTGGCCTGCGTGGTAACACCAGAATTTGATTCCTGCCACCTCTTTCACTTCATGGAAGTTGATGGTCTCAATCTTGTCCATGCTTTCTTCAAGGTCTGTTTCTGTATATAGCATGTCATCCGCTGATATATTACTGGATATAAGCGAAATGGCCAAATATCAGCTCATCTTACCACCTTAGATCATGTAACAGTTGGATAAACACTTCCTGGGTAGTTCCCCACTGATAGTAAGACTTCCATTTAGTAATGCTATGTCTCCTACGTTAGGAATCAAGTCCAGGTACTCTAATGTAGTTCACCTAAATGGAGTTAAAGCATCTTTCTTTTGAAAGGCCATATTAGAATGGTCTTTGCAGTTCAGGATCTGCTCTGTATTTGTCTGAAAGTACCAACAGATTCCCAACTCTGGACAGAGATTTGCCACTTGTTAGCTTGTATCAGTCTTCAAAAACCAAACTAAAACACACTTCTCCCATTGGCCCAAAACAAACAACCTAAAAGAGGACTGCTTATCAGGCTTCTGACCCAAGCTAGAATCTGCTGAGTTGAGATACACTCAGGATCACTGCATTCACATAGAAAAGATGTGGCAAGGGATCTAACAGAAGGGAAAAAAAAAAAAAAGAAAAGAAGAAAAAAAGAGAAACCCAGAACAACCACTTCTATGAAGCTTCAGGAAAAACAGACATTAGAAAGCATACAAACAAGAGTGTCTTCAGAGAGACAGATGGGGGGAAAAAATGAAATTATTAAAGATCCATATACAGCAAAACAAAAGAATGAGAGAAAAGAAGGAAAGATTTTATTTTTTTTATTAATAGGCAATTATTTGAGAGTCACATTATCCCTGAGGCAGTAAAACGATCCACTAATTCTAATCTAGTTATCATGTTCTACTTGTGGCAACATCTAGGTTCATCCAGCCACCTCTGGTGGCTTCATCTTCAGTTTCCTGTTGAATCTATAGGTGAAATAATTCCCAAGTTAAAAGAGAAAACCCACAGCGCAGCTTACCTGACTTTGACATAGTCTGAGAGAAGCCATCTGTAAATAGCTTTTGTGGCATGAGTCATAAATGTCCTTCCTTTAAAACTTGTTTTCTGTAAAAACCATGGTAAAGCCCCACAGTGATCTAAATGGAAACTTAAAATAGACACAGGAATCCAATTAATGTATTAGCATCACACAACATTAATACATATCATATAATTCACTACTTTGCTGGGTTAACATGAACATCCAGAAGCAGAATTCTCAACTCTGTTTTTAACTATGCTGGTCTACATTCTGTACACTAGTGACTAGACGTGCAGACAGGAAGACCTAAGAATAATGTAGGAAATTCTCCATTAATGGCAAATGTTTTACCCAGATAAGTTCAGAATTAACCTTTTTGTAATCTACATATGAATTTAAAGGGAGAAAACCAAGAGGAACCAGGAACACTATAAATGTCAGATATAAGTAAACTAACAAATGCAATCTGAAGTTTGCATGTTGGACACTATGGATTAAAATACTAACGACTAAAACAAAATCATGCGGCCACACTGTAAGTTTGACCTATTTCAAGGAATTAATTTTGAAATAGAAGTCAAACAATGAGATAGCATAAAAGCTCAGGATTTTATAAAGACCTGGTTATGACTGCTTAAATCATTTAGAAATGCTCTTCTTGTCTCTCAGCCACTAAGCAATATTTAAACCACATTCAAAGCTTGCCTAAGTGTCCAAGAACCTTCTTCATTCAAAGCCAGTAGAGCAAAAACCACAACCAATACTTTTCAGCAGTTTTCATGTGGAACATTCCTAGAAGGTGTCGCAACGGTGTTAAAGCAGGTCAGGTTAGAAAAGTCAGACACCACAGCGAGCTCAGAGGAGAGTTCTAATATCAAGAACTGAACATCCTCAATTTAAAAATTGGAAACTAAAATTTTGCCACACCATTACCATCTATATGACACCTCTTTTCAGCCTCTCAGTGAACACAGCTCCAACCACAACCTATTTGATCTTTCAGGTGCAACTTACTGACTAATTAAGAGGAGATCAATCTCAGCGGGATCTATCAAATCAATGTAAGGGAGAGCATCCATTCCTTCCAGTCCAGGATGGATTCCACAGTCAAGCTGAAAAATGAAAAGAAGTTCAAGCTTCTAACAGAATATGCAAGAAACCCTCTTCCAGTTTGGTCTAAAATATAGTTCCTAGTGACTTTAATATCATGAAAAAGGTATTTTTTCCTTAAACACTACTTTTAGCACCGGATTTCACATCTTGGGCTTCTGTCTAAATGACTCATCTCCACTGGGAAACTGAAAATTTCTCAAAAGATCCCAGTCTTTGATTATAATTTAGCACCTATGCAAGCCTTCACTCACACTTCAGCAACACCTGAACACAGGCAATAATAGTCAGAATGTGCAAGTTATTCCAGCCACCATCTGAGAAGACAGCTGGGAAAGGGGAAGAGAACAGCTATGTGTTTATATGTGACTGTTTACACATAACTGTTGGTAAACACCAGCCTGAGGTTCCACTGAAACCCAATATGTGTACATTTTTTGTTGGGTTTTTTTCCACAATGACAGCAATCAGCCATTGGAATAATTTCCACAGGGAAGTGGTGGATTCTCCAACATTGGACACTTTAAAGACCCAGGTGGACAGGGTGCTGGGACATCTAGTCTAGGTCATGCTTTGCCTAGCAAGGTTGCACCAGATGATCCCCGAAGTCCCTTCAAACATGGTATTCCGTGATTCAGAATACATACTTTAGACACACACATGCTGTTTGGGGATATGGAGTTGTTTTACAGGACAGCCTCTCTAATATCACCTGTTATATGTTACATTGCTCCAGAAAGCTGTAAAACCTGTCTCTTTTAGCACAGTGACTGACTTCAGTGTGGCAGCTGAATTGAACCCTTAATGACTTTTTGTGATCTGAAGCACCATAATGAGAGGACACACAAATACATTCACACAGTAATTACCATTATTTTTCTTCCTTTAAACTCCAGAATAATGCATGACCTTCCCACTTCCTGGCCAGCACCTCTGCAAAAAGACATCAAAGTCAACAAAATTAAACCAACCCACACCATATGGATGCAACTGTATACTGGATGTGTTTAGTGGGACTATTTTTTCTGTGTAGCAATAACAACCTCTTAAGCTGAAAATAAGTCAACAAAATTAAACCAACCCACACCATACGGATGCAACTGTATACTGGATGTGTTTAGTGGGATTATTTTTTCTGTGTAGCAATAACAACCTCTTAAGCTGCTACATAAAGTAGCAGAACAGTTATATTTCTCTCAATAGAAATGAGGCCCTATTTAATGCAGGAGAAATACAAAGAATGGTTGGGGAAATTCTTTTGGTCTCTTCTGTCTTTTATTGCATGCCTGCACACTCGAGTCTCATCGAGCTATATAAGGAATGAGAAGCTTACTGAATGAATTATGTTGGGGTGAATAAGCTTTAAGTAGCATCTTCAAGTTGTCCAGAAGACAGCTCTCGTGGTGCTACCGGAAACACCTACAAATTGCATTGGCATCCTCACCAGAGAAAACCAAATCAACTTAAAGCACTACAAGACCGACAGTGCTACCGAAGTGCAAAGGTACAACAGAAACGTTTTGCTCAGACAGCACTTCAGCAGCGCACACGGAAAAGCCACGATCCTTCCAGCTGAGCATGACGGCTCTCCCAGGGAGGGCAAACGCAGGGAAAGAAAGAGGAAGCCAGCCCTGGATTTCAACACCTCAAACACCGTTTCTCCCGGGCCGCCCAGGCCACGCTCCCGCCTCACCGGTCGCGATGACACACCCTGTGCCCGGGGGAAGCACCGGCCCCGGGCCCGGGCCCACCCCACAGGTTGGGCTCCTCCCCTAACCCCAGGCCGGCAGCAGCCCCGGAGCCCCCCCGACACCCCCTGCCCAAGCCCAACGTGCGGGTCCCGCCGCCGCGCCCGCCCCTGGCGCTCACAGGGGCCGGATGAGCAGCTGATCGCTCTCCTCCGCCGGGATCAGCGCCTCGGCTTTCCGTTTGGCGGACATGATGCCCGGAGGCACCCCGCGCACACCCAACCCGCCCCTGGCCCGCCTTCCGCTGCCTCTCGGTTTCCTCTTCCTCTCGTCTTCCGCTTCCTGTCCCCAGCGCCTTGCGCGCATGCGGGATGCGGCGACCCGGAAGTGGGAGGAGGAGCGCGGGTTGCAGGCTGAGGTGAAGGGTGGTGGTGAGCGGGGTGTGAGGTACGGGAGGTTCCGGGCTGAGGTGAGGGGTGGTGGTGAGCGGGGTGTGAGGTACGGGAGGTTCCGGGCGGCCAGGTCCCGGTAGCGGGGCCTCCCTGAATGCGAGAGGGCCGGGTAAGAGGCTGGGGGGACGAGCGGGCAAAGGGCTTTCGGTGCCGCCCGCTGTGGCAGGGGCCGCTCTCCTTCCTGCCTTCCCCCGGCGGCGGTGCCGGGAGCTTTGCCGCTCGCCTGTCTGTAGGAAGCGGGTTTGTCCTTTTTTCGTTTGTCAGGGTTCATCCAGGGCTGCAGGTAGAAACAGGGAGGAGATAAGCAAAAGGTGGGTGCGGTGCAGAGCTGCAGAACTCGATGCTCTCCGCACCTGATGCGTGTGCTGATCAAGAAGCTGCTAAGAGCTCTTTAGTCAGCTAGTGTATTAAATGAGCTTGTTAAGTTGTGCAGTCCTCGGAGGCCGCAGGCCGACTCGGGACATGTGCCTGTGCTGCTCTGCAGAAAGGGCTGCTCCATTTGTGCTGGGGACTTGAAGGAGCTCAGGGGACGTGGCTGTGTTGGGTACGCGGGTTCCTCGCTGGGTGGCTTTTGGTCTGACACCCAGTGTTTGTTTAATGGCAAACACAGCAGCAGGCTAGGGGCTGTAATCCAGCACTGCATCTCAGATCTCAGCTCCACCTTGTGTGTCTTGCATACTTCTAGCCGTGTGAACAGTGCTCAGGCTATGTTACTCTTGTGTGCTCGCTCTTCCACCTGCTCAGAATCTCTGAAAGCTTTGTAATTACAATATTCTTCCCCAAAGCTGGGAAATAGGGTTTCAGCACTCCCAGATGAGGAGTCAGTGTCCTGCTTCTTGACACTGTCTGGCCAAATGTTATGTGAAGCAATTGAAGTAGTTGGGTAGACACAGGAAAAATGCTTTGGAAATACTCTCAGAACTCCCTGTAACTCCATTCTGAGGCAGTAAATGTAACATCCTGCTTGTTTTAATTTTCAGGAACATGTTAAGTACTAATGGCTGCTCTTGGAAGTGTTACAGTCAGTAGTTCTTGAGAATTGGGGTGGTTTGGTTTGTTGGTTTTCTTTTTAATAGGAGCATAATCCTTGGAGCAGGGATTGCATTGGATGCACTTTGTAGGGCACTTTGATTGTAGTTACAAATAAAACGAATCTCATGCTTTTAAGTGGGAATATAAATTTTAAATCTTGTCTTGTTTCTAACTACATGTTTCTGTGCATTAGAAACTGATATATGCCGCAGTCTGTAACTTAAGGAGCAGGAATTTTTGCTGGATAAGGACAGGGATGTTTTAGCAGAAAGCTGAAGGGACTTTCACAGTCACACATGAAGAGCAGCAAAGGAACATTCCTACTTCCATCCTCAAGAGTTCTTTACAAGTTTCCAGTTTCTGTCCACTGTGGATACAGTCACTCTGGTGTTTGCCAGGAACTCTTTCTCTTGATGCTCTGACAGCTTTAATTTTTATTTTTCCTTCTTAGATCTTCCTTGATCCAATTATGAAAAAATGTTCAGAAAAGGAAAAAAACGGCACAGCAGCAGCAGCTCCCAGAGCAGTGAGATCAGCACTAAGAGCAAGGTAAGCTGAATGTGGTATATACTGTGTTATGGAAGCACTTCTGCTGACAGTTCAGTGCTTTGCTGTTCCAAACAGGGAGAACTCGCTACTTCCACTACTCAGATTGTGTTATGAGAGTTAAAACCTCCTATCTATTACAAAGCCCTTGTATTTTGAGATGAATGCTGGAAGGCTCACAGACACAGGAGTTTCTAGCAGCTCATAGTAAGGTTTGGAGGAAAAAGTAGTACATTTGTTCTGTAGTGATAAATGTTGTCTTGGTGCTAGGTACCAAGAATGAGTTTGTTCTACAGTATTATTTGGTTACTCGGTATCTCTAAAAAGTATTCTTCTTTTTGAATAATGTGTCCATTTTGTCTGATAGGTTTTGGAATGATCAGTTGAATATTCTGGATTTTCCAAGGTGCCGTTTCACTTCCTTTGCACTGCTATGTTATTTCAAGCATTGGTGACAAGCATGTAGTTGTCAATTCCTTCAAGTTAAGATGCAGTACCAGAAAAGTCTGGACATAACCTTAAGGTTCATTTTCTCTTTTTCCTTTATTTTCTTCTCTTTTCAAAATACATGTGGACTTCTGAAGGGTTCCTGCTGAATTTGTATCAGTCTTGATTTACATTAAGGCAGAAGGATAAGTGCAGGAAAGAAATAGGTGTTGGTTTTTTATCCCCATTCTGCAGTGCTACTTAAGTAACTAGACCATGAATACTAGCTTATTTACAAGAAAAAGTTGAGGCAGGTATCTAACACGAAATGTTAATATGTTCTTAGTAACTTTCTGATGATATTAATGGTTTTTTCTTAGTCTGTAGATTCCAGTCTTGGGGGACTTTCCAGGTCTAGTACTGTGGCTAGTCTAGATACAGACTCCACAAAAAGTTCAGGTATGTAATCAGAGTTTGAGCAGATATATGTGGAGCAGGATTAATTTTATGTGTGTTTGTATAAAACAGCAGAGAAGAAGGAAAAGGTTAAAATATGCATTTTTACTAGTATGCATTTTTACTAATTGTGAGTGAATCTGTTAGCCTGTTGACTAATATATGCATGGCTCTAAACTTTTAAAGTATTATTAATGATTCATCTAGGATTAAGTCACTTTTTCAAGTAAAGTGTCTGAGTAAGAGCAACTTAGTTGCATTACTAGTCTGTTACGCAGGATAAATCTGGTATAACTTTTTGGAAGCTGTGTTTCCTGCTTTTAAAAGTTTACATTTGGACTCAAATAATAGAAGTAAGATTTTATTTTACTGGTTCTTGCTCACCAGGTGTCCTGGTTTCTTCCTAGTAGCTGGTACCATATCAGATCACAGTGCATCACTGTTGAACAGAGCAGTTTATTTAAAACAAATGATAGTGAACATTAGAACCAGCTTCTATGTTTTCTGATTCAAGGTTGTTAACTCCAATTTGAAAGAGCATAAACAGTGCTGTATCATGGATCCATATGAAACTATTGACTTTACCAGTTCATTAAGAGAGTTAACATACTGTGGTGGGGGGGTTAAGTGTTTGATGAAAGTCTGCAAAAATGATGGAATTTACTAAGTTAGCCCTGTTAACACCCATTAGAATAGCATCGCTGTTCTCTAATTCTTCAGAATTGCTTTGCTTTATTTTGTTGCAGGACAAAGCAATAGTAATTCTGATACATGTGCAGAATTCAGAGTTAAATATGTTGGTGCCATTGAAAAACTGAAATATAATGACAGCAAAAGTCTTGAGGGGCCACTGGACTTGATAAATTACATAGATGTTGCACAGGTAAGTGGGTTACAAAAGACAATACCAACAGTGTCAGAACATCTTAAGCTTAGGTGTACTTCTTTCATATTATCATGTGATGTGACATCTTTCTGTGTGAATTTTAGACTTACTACAGTAAAGCAGCTTACTTTAGAAAACATTAAGCTGTCAATCTCAAAAGCTGCTACACTCAGTTCCATCTTAGTGATTAACTGGAGAAATTTTACCCAGAGAGCTGTTCTGAAGAAGCAGGCTCAGAGCAAAGGCCCTTCCATTAGTCATTACTGAACAAGTATCCCAGCTGGAAGTTGCTATACTATCTTCAGCACCATTAGGAGTAGTATCCAGGAAAGAATTGTCTCCTCCAGATGTCCCCAGTACTGTAGAAGTTTTCCTAGAGGAAAATGTCATTTTTGCTTACAGCCACTTACGAACCTGTGACCAAAAAATCTGAATCATATTTAGGTCATCCTGGCCAAACTGTGGTTGCTTGTACTTATTTTTGTACTCAAAGCCATAACTGTTTTTTCTCACTAGATAGCTGATCATTTGTATCTTTAAAATCACAGAATATCTGTCTTGCAGCACCCTCATATTTCAAGTATCTGAATATATGCTGAAACTATTTTTACAGCCAAGTAACAATATTGCTGCAAGTGTGGAACACCCAGCACAGCATGATAGAGCATGCATTATTTTTCACCCCATCAGATTTGATCACAAGGCCAAACTTCCTGAGATGATAAATTCCTTTCCGGAATTGCAGACTATTTAGAACACAATAGAGTAGTTTTAGTTGGAAGGGACTCACGATCATCTGGCCTGGCTGCCTGACCACCTCAAGGCTAACCAGAAGTTAAAGCATGTTGTTAATGGCATTGTCCAAATGCCTTTTAAACACTGACCAGCTTGGGGCCTTGACCACCTTTTTAGGAAGCCTGTTCCAGTGCTCGACCACCCTCTCAGTAAAGAGATGCTTCCTCATGCCAAGTCTAAACCTCTCCTGAATATATTTCACATAAGGTTAAGAGATTGGACAAGTGAAGAGTGGCAGGCTGGCTCCAAACAGGAAGATAGGATCAGGGCTAGTGCTGTTGATGATTTGACTGAAGGACACATAAACACATTTTCTGTTACGTGTCTTCATTGTTCGTGTTCTTCTGTCTGCACTAAAGGCTTTTGTTTGTTTCCCTCCAAAGCAAGATGGAAAGTTACCTTTTGTTCCAGGTGAAGAGGAGTTTATTATGGGAGTTTCCAAATATGGCATTAAAGTTTCAACATCTGATCAATATGTAAGTGATTCGCAACAAACTGTCTTTTTGATGAGAGTTGGGAAGTGCATTGATTTACTTCTGTGATAGGTGATCTATTTAAGCAAACGAACAAGCCCTCACAGCAGCACTGCATCATCTCAATTCTCCTCAGAACTCTATTTTCCTGGTTGGATTTATGACAAAAATCCATTCCTTTTGAGATAGAACACCAGACATAAGGGAAGCAAGGCTTTATGCTCTTTGGGCACATCTTCCTTTCTCTGTGACTGTCCTGCCATTCTCTCACATGGAAAGGTAGCACAACTGTGGTATCCCAAACCATGGGTTCCTCAGCCTGTTAGGAATGCAATTCCTGTTGGTGTTAGTGTGGAGAGTAAAAAACAACCCAGGTGGTTTTTTGGGTTTGGTTTTGTTGGGTTTTTTTTCCAGAAATACCCGAGTTGTTTTCCTCTTTAAAGTTCCAGCCTTGCACTCCTAATCCACGTGTGTGAGTTCACTCTAGCATTAAAGCCTCATGATTCCATGTTATTGATGAAGCCTATGTTTTGTTTGCATCATTTCCTACATGTAGTTTATTTTCTTTTAGCACGCTTCAAGTAGCTTTTTGGCTAAAAATAAAAATCCGGTCTCTTCCCCAGGGCCCTCCAGTTGCCTCTGTGTAGCTTTGTATTGCAGCCATGTGGTTTCCTTCTGGTTGTCCTCAGGAGCCCTAGATACCACAGATACTTGGCCTTATGAAGTCATGACCCATCAACAAGCCAGCAATGCCTGTTCATAAAGGCCTTGCGTATGAAGAAGGTGAATAGCATTGCTCAACAGCTGAATATTCTGAAGCAAAAAGTTTCTTTTGGTCCCTTAAGAAAATAGAACACTTGTTTCTAATGCCTGGTAGGAAAAAGTAGTAATTGTTACTCAAACTTAGAATTCTTTTGGGTTCTGTTTTTGCTGCCCTCCCAAATTCTTAATTCTCTTCAAGAACATAGGTTATGCTATTATTTAAATTCCTTTTTACTCTGATAAAGATCAGATAGGTAATTTTAAAACTTTTATCCATCATTCTTCCATCTTCAAGCTGCAAGCATGCCCAAGGTGATAAAAGCCATCTGTGATTAAGCTAGCTTGCACTGGCATTTTACTGAATTGCATACTGTTTCCCAAATGCTGGGTTTTTGCATCTGTGTCACTGTTGACATTTGACTTGTTCTTTAGTGTGTTAGTCCACTTGGTGGACTTGGTGGAAAGGTTTTCTCTGCCTTCATGCAAAGAGTTCAGTCTTTTATGACTTTGGGGGAAGGTGGGAATTCTGTGATGCGTAGATGCCTTTGCACGTAAATAGGCAGCTATTTATTTCAGATGCCAAAGAGAATTAACTGCAGGATACAACATTCTTCCTCATGGATTTCAGCTGTTTGAGAAATTATTTCATTAGTGACTGAAATATGTAGAGATACGTAATTCACTGAGTTGTTTTGTTTAGGGATGCAACCATTAGAAACCAAAGGCAAAGCATTTATAGAAGTCACACTGAGGCTTTGGCCTTCTTCTCATTCTGTTTGTATATATTTGTATATTATATGCATGTATGCACATGTAGGGCACAGTTTGTCCATCTACCATGTCATTTCTTTATCAGCTGCAGATCTCCTCATAGCCAAATAGCAGAAGGAGAGGAGAAAATGGATGTACAGGGGAATTGTGTCCTTTAAAGAATTCTTTCGGTGATAATTCACACCCACATTAACACTGTAGTAAGTTCCAAGCAAGTAACTAAAAAATTACACCTGATTTGGAGGGAAAACTTGGACTGGAGGGTTGCTGCAGTAAGTTGGAACTTACTGGCTTCAGCTGTCCTCAGTGTGGTGTGATGGAACGTCAGGAATGGAGATGTTCTTCAGCAAGGTGATCTTAGAAGCACTGATACAGGGTTCTTCCCAAGGGTTTCATAGCAGGCATCAAGCCCACTGTCCATTTTTATAGCATCTGTATCAAGAGCGGACGTTTATTTAGACCCTTTGGCTGGTGATAGGGACAAGGTGTTTCATGCCGTCAACATAGAAAAAGAGCTGTCTTGAAGCTGTAAGACCCTGGAGGTGGTATGAGTGGAATAAACCAAATGAGTATCACCAGTTGGGTAGATGGCTTAAGAAAGGCTTTGTGTGTGTTAGGTCTGCAGAGACCTTGCACATAAACCCATCCTTTTTTGGAATGATCAAGATTAGAACTGTTGGGGCTGGTGTGAAACCCTGCAGCTGTAGCAGAGACGTCTTCCAGAAGAGATCTCTGCAAGAGCCAGGGCCCATGCTGTGGCTCAGTCCACACCACCCTCCTAAAACAAATAACTTTGTCTCCAGTACCCTTGCCAGAAGAGGGACAGGGGCTTGTCCGGAAAAGTACTGGAAAAGTAAAAAGTTGTTTTACGTTACATCTGTGCCAGAGGTACAGAGCATTCCACTTGTCCTGCTCACACAGGACAAGTGAGGATATGTGGGAAATTAATGTGTCCACATATGAATGCAATTCTAAAATAGAAGCAAAAATTAAAGCTAAAATTGCATTAAATCCCCATTCTTTTATATCTCAACTAAACTCTTAATTAAAAAGTTGTAAGCTTATCAAGGAATGTTTTTCTCCTGTGAGTAAATCCCAAGTATTCTGTTGTGAGAGAGAGTATCAAAACAGCTGGAAAACTCAAACAGCCATTGCACTGTTCCAGAGTAACTTTTATTTGCCACGTGGTTTCAGGATGTGTTACATAGGCATGCTCTCTATTTAATTGTACGGATGGTCTGCTACGATGATGGTCTGGGAGCAGGAAAAAGTTTACTGGCTTTGAAGACAACAGATGCAGCCTCTGAAGAATGCAGCCTCTGGGTATATCAGTGCAATAGTTTGGTAAGACTTTATGTTTACAGTATTTAATTTAGGTATTGGTATTCTGATTGAAAAGGGAGATTCTAAAACCCAAGGCCCTTGGTGAAGGCTTTTTGGCAGAAGTGGGATTCCTCACTTGAAAAAGTTCTCAGTGTGCCCTGGCTGAGCTGGGGAGAATTTGCTGACTGCATTTGATCAGCTTAGAGGGAAAATACCTACAGTCCCTAAAACTGCCAGTGAATGTACATGCCTGAGAAAGCTCTCTGCAATCTGAAGAGTGCAACTGTAGCTGCTAAGGACAATTCTCCATTTGTATTTTCAAAGACAAAAACCTCTTAAGATGGGACTGAGCAGGGAGTGATTGAGTAAGAAGTCTGGAAATAGAGCATGCAAGGGAAGTGATCCCTCCTTAAGAGTAGGAGAATGCCTTGTCAAGATGCTGTGCTATAACACATACCCCCCAGCACTGGGAGAACACACAGACTGACTTTCTGAATGCTAGCATCGTGCTGTGATGAAAGCTCACTACTCTGACTTATTTCAAAAGAGCTCATTTAAAACAGCTTCCCACATGTCACTGCAGACTACAAATCAAATTAAATCTCACTTGTGCTACTCCATTTTGCATCTCTGCCAAAAGAGCGATAAAGGCCACATTCTGCTGTAAATGAGTTTTGAGACAATCAGATGTACTTCAGAAAGTGTTAATGGGTGTGTTTGGGTGGGGTCTTCTGGGTTTTTTTTTTAGGAACAAGCCCAAGCTATTTGCAAAGTGTTATCTACAGCCTTTGATTCAGTTTTAATGTCAGAGAAGTCCTGATGTTCTTCAGCAGCACATGATGGTGTAGCACAAGAGGCCTTTGTGTGGGGAGGAAATGGGGCTCCTTCGTGACACCACAGACTGGCTGCAGCTACACACGGTCCCAGAAAAGACTCCCTGTGCAAACAAGAGCCATGCAAACTTACTTACAGACGGTACTCTGTCATTCCCCAAACATAACTTGAAGAAATCATTCCACCTTCAGTTGGCAGGACAAGACAGGATTTTGTATTTAACATGGTATTTTCTCCCCAGTAATGTTTTGTATATTAATGTCAATATTGTAGAAACGTAAAATAAAACTGACACTTCTATCTCTTTGTGTGAAAAACGTTTTGTTAATGTAGGCTTCAGTTCTGCTTAACCCAGACACTAGAACAAAACAAGAACAAAGTCATTTGGTACTTCAGACCTCTAATTTCACCTTAGGTCTGCTCCCTGCACAGTTCCTACATTCAACTAAAATTCGTAAGATATAATTTTGCTGCTCAAGTGCTGTTTGTATTTCCCATTTGATACCTTGAGAGCAGAGTAGCAGAAAGAAAGTAGCCAAAGTGATTTTAAAAGTAGTTTTATTTTTCCAGACATTTGACTGGTTAACAAGAGTAAAATTTATTAATCATGCTCTAATTATAAATCACTGCATCCAGGACGTTGAAAATAAGAGTTGATTTTAGGTTATACAATATATACAGTTGCTCTGCAACTAAACGAAATAAAAACAACTGAACTGAATATTATACATCTCATAGCACTCTAAGCTGCATTTTAAGTGTCGCTTGCTCCTTTTAAACAGTTAACACAGCAACCTAATAGTCTGTCTATTAACAGATCTTTTCAATCATTATTTTAATCAGATTTGAAAAGTTGTATGAAATATGCCAAAATCTTGGACTTAGAATTCTTAATTTTATATTATAAATAGATATCTACAGGCTCTAGAATTTCTTTTTTCCTCTGCCAAAGGAGCAAACTTTGAGAAACGTGGAAAATCTAGGGATAAATTTTACTTAGCTGCTCTTTATTGGTCCGCCAGGTTTTATCTGTCCGCACTATTAGTGCTATTAAGTTGTAGTCTAGAAATTTCCTAGTTTCTAAGTGACCAGTGAACAAGGCAGTGACATTTTGAAGTGTATTCCTCTTCTAGGAATACTCCTTTTCCTAGGAACGCCAGGAAAATTTGCATCATTGTTTAACTTGACAAGTTGTTACATACACTATAAGATTCTGTGTTAAAAATACTGTACATTAGGAGTTCTGTGCAAAATAATATGCCCATTTACTCTCTAGACTCTATCAGGGATAGAAACATACAAAATAGTGTTGCAAATTGAACGTAGCAGGAAGTGGGTAAAACTGTAGTGCTAAACTATTCCTCTATCATTTTACTGGGAACTTCGAAAATACAGACTAATTTGCTTCAACTTGCAACAAAAATATCCTGAAACATTCCAGTTTGTTCCCCATTTACACTGCAGCAACAGCTCTTGGAAAGGGAAGTTATGCATATATGTGGCTGTACCCACACACGGGAGAGGCTCTTGCTCAACTGTACCCTTCAGAAAAGGCGATACAAGGTAAGATCAGTGTTGCTCTTCCAGCACAAGTGCAATGGGACTGTTCCCCAAACAAGCATGGATGGTGGTGGCCTATTTTTCCACTGTTCAGTATTCAATGGCCAATTTCAATACCGTCTGCCAGAAATTCAAAGTTCTCTTGATCAATCTACAGATAAAATATTCACAGAACACTGTGGACCCAGAGGCTGACTTTTCTTGTCCTACGCCACCACTTGTCTCCTGTAGTGTAAGCAAAACCCGGCACACTTTCCAAGCTAGAAACGTCAAAATGACATCAGATGTGTGCTGGTGTTTTGTATTCCATCAGCTGACTGGGAACTCTCCATGGCCTAGCCTTGGTTTACAAATTAGTAAAAAAAAAATTTAACAACAGTGTAGCTACCATATATGTGGGTATATTACATAAATATAGAGTGAGTTAGCAAACCAGCACTGTTTGCAAGGTAGTGGCACACAAATTGTATAAACTCGAAGATAACATAGTGTACTTGTGAGGTGTCCGATACCTTCTTGACCAAGGGTAAGTGTTCCACCAAGTATGTTCCCTCTGTGAACACACTGCTGGATGAGTTAAGAAAATTCAAGAATTTAAAAACGAAGTCCCAACACTATAATGAGAAGAGTGTAAGAAAAGCTCTGCAATCCATCATCAAGGTAAAGTACGTTTCAGGAAGTGCAGTTTTTCTATCTGTGAGTTAACGTAGTAACTCGCTAATATTGCCATAGTTTAGTTAACCAGCAGTAGTCACACTAAATGACCAAAATGGATGTAACGTACATAAAGAACATTCAGAAAACAGGTTCTACTCACGTGCAGCATAGTAAAATGAAACAGTCTTAAGCTCACAAAATTAGAACTAGGAAGTTCAGCGACTAACACAGAGTTCAGATAACTTGAAGCAAATATCTACATCCATTCTGAAATAAAGGAAGTTTTTCCTGTGGTAAACTGAAATACTTTTTTACTTTTACCTGGCCAAAGACACCCAAATGAAATAGTTTCTTCAGTAACTGTTGATATCCTGGATGACAGCCAGTACAGCAAGATGCTGAGTGAGTCCCATTTAGAATTACGCAGCAGCTTGCATGTTTTGGTTCCAACACTTCAAATGGTATTAAGAATTTGATAAATTCACTGCCCTATTAAATGCACCATTTCTTTGACTGGGGAAGCAACACTGAACCATGGTATTGTCATGTTAGAAAACAAGAAAATTACAGTGAATTGATTGAAGAGAACATTCATTATGTTGTGATGCTCGCACACTTAAATGGATATTGATTGTTAAAGCTTTTCAGTTCACCTTGAAAAATACAGGAAGAGTTGTTTTTCTTAAAGTGTAAACTGCTCATGAGAGGTTTTCACATAGAAAAAAGTTCTAAAAGTCCCAAAATCAGACCGATGGCAATAAAAAAAGCTACAGTACCTAGGACTTGGGCAGTGCTCTGGCAAGGTGTCTGCAGATAGGTAGATGAAATGAAATAGAGCAAAACTTGTTCCTGTGACTGCTGGAAATGAGAAATGTCTTCACTTATCAGTAGCAATTTAATCAACAATAAAGTGCACAAATGATACAGGGAAAGCTCCTTTCCGACTGGGATCTCCATCAATATGACCAATCTGAAAGAGTCCAGATATTTTTCAAGTTAGTCTCAAAACAGCACTTCAGTACCACCAAGGTGAATTCCAGTGACCTTCCTGCCTGTAGCACGGCAAGCCTCTCCTTGCATTACTTCTGCTGCAGTGGTGTGTTTCTTTTGCAAACAGGAAAATTCAGTCCTACAGGGTGCATTTGTTTCTCAGCTACAGACATTTCCCTTTCCCCGAATTCAAATCTTTTATCCAGTTCTTTGAAAGTAACACCTTTTAATGCAGTACCACTGCTGCATCGTTTCAGCACATTCTGTAATGCCTCACAACCCACAGTCTGCCTCTGTTTCCCCATCTTGGCAATCACTAAAAGGTAAAAGGATGGATCAAGCTTCAATAGTTTTGTATTTTACATTAGTCTATTTGTGTTTACACAGCACTATTGTCAATTTAGATGCAATCTGAAGATCTCTTCTTCACTAGCTATCAGAGTAAGGCAAGGGTTTTCATGCATAACAATTTCCCGAGACTTTGCTTTAGCTGATGAGACTCTGGAATGTAAATACTTGAGATGGTTTTCCAGCTCAAACAGGCCATTTCTCAGCTGAAGAATTAGGACAGCACAAAGCTGTCTTCTAAGGTCCACCACACAGCATCTGTAGGAGCATCAGATTCTTAAATTGCTGACACCCCCCAAAAATTTCCTGAATCCCCTGTGTATTGTGAACCCTACTAATACTGATCAGATTTTCTTTTTCTGAATGAGAAAAGCTAAAAAACCAAACAAACAAAACCAAAACCAAAACAAACCCGTCTGAAGTTTGATTTGATTTTTTTTTAAAACAGAGTAAATTTCTGAAGTTACATTCCATGGGATGAAACTTTTCTTGTTACTTGGAAACCCAGTGGGGAATCCTCTGAAGTCAGTGTCAACCTCTAGGTTTCATTTCTTTCTTTCAAAGTGTGTTGTAGGATATAAAGAATACTCACCCACCACTCCTGGTCTTCTTCACCATCAACCACAATAATATCTCCCTCTGAAAAAGTTAGCTCATCTGGGTTATCTGCTACACAGTTGTAAATTGCTTTTACTCTTTTGGGTTTAGTTTTTGACTGAAATATAAAAATAAGCAAGTGTAAATAATACAGCAAAGAAGATACAAAATAGACTTGGAGTTGATCTAAAGAGAGCCTTAGAACTGCTTCCAACCATTATTTTTGATAGGTTAGAGTTCAGCTACATGTTTTATGCTGGGTGCTCATGTTTCAGGCTGAATTTGGCAGCATCCAAAGCCTTTCAGAACCACTGCACCATCATCGTGGTCCAGGTTTCCCTAAGCAATCTTCCATTTTTGCTCATCCGAACCTGTCTTCAGAGGTCTACATCACTGCAGTGAGTATGGTTTTATTCAGAAAATAGGGTAATCAAGATCAAGGGCTACACAGCAAGTGTAACAGCAGTTGCATTATCGGAAAGAAGCCTAAGCCATCTGCTGATAGGCTCTCTCTTAATTTGCTAATCCCATTTCAGCAGTGTATAAACCCTCTGACACATTCTCTGTCTCTGTGATGCTTTGCTTTGAGGACTGCAAGCCACAGGAGTGGTTCAGCAGCTCTTCCAACAGGAAAGTTTAGTAAGGAGCTGCAGTATTCCAGTATTGCAGTGACACTCCAATCCTAGTTGTGTTCTATTTGAAATGTTCTATGATGAAATTGTTTTGCTCTGGTATCACAGCATCCACCATCCTCATCTTGTACCTCTCCCACCGCAACCCAGCCTGCTGCTGCATTTTTTTTCAGCCTTCTCATTCTCTGTTTCAGGCCAACAGTACCGGTACCCACACAGTGTTTCCACATGAGGAGCAAAGAGGCACAGGACCTGGAGGCAGAGAATTAGCTTTCTACCACAAGTCTACCCTTTTCCCTATTTGCCCAACAACAATCTCTCCCTTCTACCCTTAAGATGCCAGAGCAGAGCTTTAAGTGCTGTTAGGTCCAGAGCCATCTGTTAATACAGTGGGTGTTTGGGACAGAGGCTCCAGACGGGATAAGGAAATCAAGGCAATGAAGGCTGCATCACCATCCTGGAGTCCCCCAGAGACTGGTTGGAGCTTCTGGTTAGGTCAGCCATGGAACAGGACACTTGTAAGGGGAGAAGAAAGTCCACTAAAGTCTTCTTCTTTCCACCAGCAAAATACTCTGCTGTGGACAGTACAGCCCAACAGACTTAATATCCCATTTTGCTAGAGCTGAGCACAAGGCAGACAAACAGGTGCGAGAGGAGATGGGGAAGGAGAGAGGTAACACAGTTGTTATGCTCCTCTGTAAGCATCCATTTGCATTTCAGTATGAAACACCTGACCTGCCCAGACCAGGCATATCCTTTGTCTTTGTGGGCACACCCCTGTGAGGTGGCAGCTTGCACCGCATCACAGCAGTTTTGCCAGATGCTCCATTTCAGTCAAGTTAGTTTGAATCGCCACCTTTTAGGTCAAGAAGGAGAAGCTTCACATCAGTACAACAGTGATAAATTGACTAACTTCAAAGTGCAGTAATTACAGGTATTTCTTGTTCCTCAGAAGGCAAGGAAATTAAAATAGATCTCATTCCCAGAAGACTAAAATCTTCCAGGAAAGTTTCCCATGTATTTTCAACGTGGTTTTAAAAATCTAAAATACACTTTGGGGAAAAAGAAATGAAAGAAGGTATTTGGATCTGAAAAACAGGCTATTGGGCAAAGGCACTGTATAGGAGACATACCACATGTGCATGCATAACTAGAGTTGTCTTTTTCTTTACTCAAGGAGCACTTCTGCACTCATTTCCCAAATCTGGGCTGGCCTCTGGATTCCTTGACAGGGTAAAGACTTAACAAAGAAGGCTGGAGTATAAGGCTAAATGGAACGATTTAGCTGAAGTACTTTAGCTAGACTGATCTGGCTAAAGCTCTTCAGCTGAGGGGCCCTTGACTAAACCTCAGCTAAGATGCTTCTGCTAGACTGATTATCTAAAGCACCTTAACTAGCACACACACACCCTGAGCCAGGTTTCCCTTACTTGTCCCTCCTGTGACAGAAGAGAATCATCCTAGCTGATTTTCTCAGTCTCATACAATTCACACTACCAAAGCCCTAGAGATATGTGGAGGGTCAAATTTATTCTTCCTATTATGTGCAATTAATATTGAACAGTGGAGACACTGACTGTTACTAGAAACTAGCCAGCGTTGCCCATTCACTTACAAATAAAACAATTTATTCTATAAAACAAAAAAGGAAAGAAGATAAATAAGCTACAACTTTCATTTATACAGAAAACCAGGTAATGAGCTGTTTCAGAACCAACAGAGATACGTTGAAAGAACAGTCAGTGCTCATACCTGAATCCCAAAACACACAAAAGAAATTGTGATCAGGGTCCAACAGCTTCACAAAGCATGGCAATTCCCTCAGTGCATGTAACCAAAAGGGACACACTCAAAATTTACACTACCTAGACAACTTAATTTTACTGTCACCTAAACCATGAAAGTTATTTAAGATGCAAACACAAGACAGTGACCTGGTTGAACATGAGTGGGGGAGACAAAAAATCAGATTTCATACTCCCAACTAATGCAAGATGAATTCCAAATGTCTCTGTGGCTTTCTAGTACTATCAGCTGAGAAACATGTAATAGGAGTTCTTAGAGCTCAAGACAAACATGCAAGGCTACGCACACACTGAAGTCCCACCTGGAGAGTTACTATTTCAGTAGGCATGGCTGAGGAAAAGATGGCTGAAGAGAGAGAGACAGAGAACTGAAGAGGGCAGCTCTTTTCCTTACAGCCCATTAGTAAGACAATGGCAGAGCTAGGAACAGCATGTCTCCTACCTCTCAGTTGTTATTTACCTGCAGAACCACGCTCCTACATGGAATGTAAAGCATGAAACTGCCCAGACCCAGCCACATGCAGCATCTTGGAAAGTAGGGACTCTACACTGTGATTTGCTTACTGCAGAGAAATACTGTCATGATCAAGAACATGGATGTTTTATGTCTATCACACGAGAAGACAACATAAAACTGGAAAAGAGACCAAAGACCTAGATGAATCACACATGACTGTGTGGCATGGTCTAGTGTGAGGTGTCCCGGGGTTGGAACTAGATGATCTTAAGGTCCTTTCTATGATTCTATAACTGACATCTGGGAATACATATGTTTACCTACACCAGTATAAAAATATAGGTATTGATACTAATATATGTGTTACCATCCATGGTCCTAGCCTACAAATAGGCCACACAATCAGATCAAGGATCCATACGAATACAATGTATCTTTTTTAACAGTTACCGTAAGCCTGGGGGAGGTGGAGAAGAAGACTATACAGTACTTCCAGCCTTCCTCTTCACCCTTCAACCACCTTCTGGCTGGGGGTGTCTCAAGTCAGATGTGGTTTCTGTGTACATACCAAGACATTTCTCTCCTGTCACCCAGTGAATGTATCACAAAGAGATGCAAAGAGAACCAATTGCACAAAGAGCCAATTTCTTTTCGTTTGAGCTTGACCCCTAGTCTTGTCTGAAGCCATTTGATCTACCTATGCAAACAGCTATATCTACTTCCATTATAAAAATAAGCACAAAAGCTTCTTTATTACTTACTTCACTGAAGTTTAAAAATGAAGTTACATATGATCTACAAGTGACTCACCAAGCTCATCTACAGCAGGCTTAAGCAGCTTAACTACCTTGAATACATCAAATCGTATGTTCTGTGGATTGTGCTGGTCACATTTGGACATAACCAAAGAATCCATATTTCTTTTCTTTGGTTTCTCTTTGGTTTTTTGTCGGTGTTCTTTTTAAAAGTTATTCTTTATTTAAGATCACATACTATCATACAGAAAATGCAAGAAAAGCAAAGATTCCACAAATATTTAGTATAAGTCACCCACACATTTAACACAGGATACAGGCTTCATATTTTTCATGATTCTCACACCTTCTCCATAACAGGATACACTCTTATATCAACAGCGTGTTTGACAGAATGCAGAAGATGTAATAAAATCAAAACCCAGATTTTGCCTACTTACTATTTGTGATTTCCTTGGCATTGGTGCTGGTGGCTGAATCTGTGCCAAAGTATTTGATGTAGAACTGGTTTGTGTTACTGGAATTTCACATACAGAAGATGAGTCTCCTGCTGCTAAGGAAAGTAGAACAAGTAAATTTTAGGCATGCTTTTAAAAAATAGTAAGAGTGATGATACAAACTGAAACTAAATCTATGTCTCTATGGGTCTTTATAGGATACAAATAATTTTATATAACATGGTATTTAATTTTTTGATGTCTTTTTCTAAAGAAATGAAGAACTTTTCTATTCTTTATCTTATCAAAAAAAGGCCTCTCTTCCCAAAGACAAGTAGCTAAGACCTTCCATACTGCACATATGCTAAAAGATAAAAAGGGCCTAAAAACCAGACAAGAGCAGAATCAAAGATCCCATTTTCCCACTTGCTCACTACAGACTGTGTGCCTTTAGAAGCTTTCCTTCCTAGTAAAGACTATCATTATCAAGATGCTGTATTCTTCACAGGAGATTCCTGACACAGATGGCAGACAGGAATTAGCAAATTCCCCTTGAGTATGTCAAAGAGAAGGAAAAAAGAATCAAAGTAAGAACCAATGAACAAAATATGTACTGTGGAAGGGGAAACTGGGTAGAAGCTTCACTACACCTACCACAGAATCCATAGCAACTTGTCATAAGTCCCCCCCTTGGAGATACACAAAAGCAATGTGGACACAGTCCTGGGTAACCAGCTCTGGGTGGCCCTGCTTTGAGCAGAGGAACTGGGCCAGAGGACATCTGAAGGTCCCTGTCAACCTCAAGAATTCTGTGGTTCTGATTCTTTTTACATGGCGCCATTATTTACATTAACTGGCCCATAGCTCTGTTCATGAAGAAGAGCCTGAGGCATCAGGGCCAGCACAAGCAAGAGAAGAAACAAGAATGCTGGTACTGACTGCATTTAAATGTGTAAGGTAAATAAAAAAATCCCCACAGTTCCTTAAACCGCTATAATAATACCTCAATTACAATAAAAAAACCTGGAGCTCTTGTAACAAATTCAGAGAGGGCCACGAGGATGGATAGGGCACTGGAGCAGCTCCTGTATGAAGACAGGCTGAGAAAGTTGGGGCTGTTCAGCCCGGAAAAGAGAAGGCTGCATGGAGATCTCATAGCAGCCTTCCAGTATCTGAAGGGGGCCTATAGAGATGCTGGGGAGGGACTCTTCATTAGGGACTGTAGTGA